>JZKD02S1674376.1:190573-213634 GCA_000966675.3 Picea glauca | reverse complement strand
TAGAATAGTATTATCTAAAAATATGTCATAACTCATACCGTTACCCATCAAACAAACTTGGGTCCATTACCCAAACCTGGGGTCTCCAACTTCTCATGGCCATAACTCTCTAACCATGAAGAATTGTGTGACATTCCACATACCACCGGAAATGACATGACAAGAACTATCCATCTAGGATATTTTCCCTGACAAATTCACTTTCCTTCATCTCATTATTCCACAATTAATCATGGGTTCTCTTACTCCACAAAGCGTCTTCTCGTGAGGGCTTTCACCATAAGGGGACCACTTTGGAGTTCATCCATATTTACTTCTTATCAACCATGAAAAAACAATAATGAGTCATATTTACATAAAACATTATTAGGTACATTACCCAAACCTTTGTGCTATGGGTTTTTCTTCAAGGGTTGACATCAATGACAACCAACCTTAATCAACACATTGTTAGTATGCATAGTTTTGAAAATATAATGTGAATAAAAAATAACAATTTGTTTGGCTGAGGAATGTTGAAATTGCAGGAAGAAAAGGGTCTTGGATATGCCAGTGTTGTAAGCCCATAAGGAAGACCAATTAACTACTAAGAAAAACTATTATGGGAAGGAAAGTCCCATACTTGTGATTCTGGTTCCTATGCAGAACAAATCTAAAAATAAATGTGGAATTTGAAATTTTGTGGGTGACAGATTTGCAAGAAAATTCTAAATTTGAAATTGATGATACTATCTCATAATTTCTGTATACCTGTGATATAGGTGAGGCAAAAAATATATGTCTAGGAAGTACAGGTAAAGGTTGTTATTTTGGAAAGCATGAAAAAGGATACTATTGAGATAGGAGAACCCTATGGTAAGACATGATTTCCCTAGAATATATTGTGTTGTGCTAAAACAAGAAGGAGGGATGCATCGACATAGCAAGTCTGAGGGACTCCTCTACTGTAAGGCTCAATGATGTCTTTAGAAATCTTCCTGTGTGAGAAATCCTTGGCAATGCAAGATGGATCACCCGAGGGACTATATAGCAGAGAAGGGGATGCCTGAGCCTGGGATTGGAGGGTGAGTGGCCACAAGGAAGAGGAGACTTTGATAATTCTCATAAACTATTGATTGGGATCATGCACACAATGGGTATGTCCAGGAAAAAAAATAGTGAGCCAAGATAACAAGACAACCATGTGGATGAAAATCCACAAACTGCAGAGATAAGTATTGTGCTAGATTATGAAATTTTCCTCTTGAATTTTGAACAACAGTAAGATGTTTTCGCATGAAATTGTGATTAATATGTTTGTTGTCCAAAATTATTGAAGGCAAGTGATGAAGGCCAAGGGTCTGGAAAGGACTTGAAAGAGAAAGAGTATCAAGATTTCTAAAGTAGATGAATGACAAAGGCATGACATGTATTACTAAGAAAGAACACTGAGGACAATGTTCCTTTTTAAGGGGGAGGGGATTGTAATACCCATGTTTCCCCCAACTTGTAATTAATCATTAATTATGATTACCATGTTATGGCATGTGAAAATTGTAAATGTATTATTGTTTAGATTCCAATAACTGACTATGAGGGTGAATCCTTGAAGTACCGACCATGATATCACTAGAGGAAATAGTGAGGAAGCTGTAGAGAGGGTTCATTGTGTCAAAATGACCCAAATTCTCTTTGTTGAAATAATAAGCCTCATCCTGATCCCAAGGAAAAACCAGTTAATGAAAGAAGGACTGGTGGTTGAACAATCAAATACCCCCATGAATGGAAGCATGGAGAGTCTGGCTAAGGAAACAAAAAGTTGTTAGCCCGAAGTACCACAGGGTGCAGTTCTCTTGCAAACCCAGACTAACCCAAGTTCCTTCTGATAGAAGGAACAAAACAGGTCCAGAACCTCCCTAGGGGAAAAAGGAGAGGGTGTGCAAGAGAAGTAGGATACCATTTATAAAGAGGAAGAGTGTGTGAGGCTGTCGAGCTGAGAAGAAGAACTGAAGGATTAAGTTGTTCTAGTTAAAGGGAGAGAAAAAGAGAAAGGATCTCTGAGAGTTTGTAGAAAACCTGACTTGATCAGAAGGTCGTGAGCTTGATGCTGAGGGAGCATCCAATAAACCTTCCAGAGGTTGTGACCTCTAAGAACTGCAAAAGTTCCCTAGTGATATCATGGCTTGGCATGAGGGTGGCTAGAGCGCTAAGAATGAATTCCTCTGAGCCTATAGTTGGGTGGAAAGGTGAACACCCACAATCGGTTGGTCAGTGATTGACTGTAATAGATAAGTATTTCATATACCCTGTGTACTAGAATTGAAATGAGTGGTTGGATGTTTGTGTCTGACTAAAATTTTCATTGCATGAATAATATTAGTAATGCTTATTTTTCTTCTATGAATCCCTGCATTTGAATGGTTTGTGTTTTCCTCTGCTTAGCAACAAGAGAACTATTAGACATGGATCTTCAAATGAAATTAGGAATAGGATTATGGTTTCTATGCTGGTTAGAAAATCCTTAAGGGAATTTTCCCAAGGATTGATTTTGTAATGTAAGGGTTGGGGCAGAATTTTTTGGAATGTTTCAGTCCCATTGATCCCTTGAAAATACCTTTTCTTGTTTTAGAACTTAAGTTCTGTGAATGAAAGGTGCTTCCTTCGAACCAGTCATCCAAACGACCACGGGCTCATGCCCATGACCTTAACCAAATCATGGCTAAGAGTTGAGTGTGCAACCCTGAGACATGTCAGAGGAATTATATGTCTAGGACCTTAGAACCCTTCGATAGGTATGAAAGGAGCTAAGCTATTTTGGCTTCGAAACTCTGAGAGTTCAGAGCTCCAAGATGCTATGACTTTACAACCTTCGAAACCAGTCGAAGGCAACCTGCTAGTGCAGTTACCAGTGAGGTTGACTGACTTCTGGCGGTTTTCTTAACCATGACTGTGGGATATGTCCCATCGTTAAACCCTGACCCACTTCCTGGTCATGAAGTGATGAGAACCGTAGATCCGAGGACATTTAGGATCTTCCCTAACCATTGGATCTACGTCGTGGTCAATCCAGAATTGACCACTCCGGGTGAAAAGGAGTGTTAAGTGGGTGGAACCCCCGAACGTCAGACTTGTGAAGTGATGAGAACCGTAGATCTGGGGACACATTGAGATCTCCCATGACCATTGTATCTACGTTGCAGTTAGTCTGGATTTGACCACTCCGGGTGGAAAGGTGTGTTAAGCGGGTGGAACCCTTGAACACCAAACTCACGAAGTGATAAGGACCTTAGATCCATGGATGTGTCAGGATACCTCTTGACCTTGGGATCTAGACCATGGTCATGCCGACTCTGACCACTCCAGGAGTAAAGAGGAAATTACACAGTGGATCCCCCGAAAACTGAATTCGTGAAGCAATGGAGGGTGTAGATTTATGGATCTACGTGGACCCATCTCGACCGTGGAGTTCATAATTTAGAGCTCCAGGATATTTCGTAGGTAGGAGAAGATAGAGACTCCTAGAGGCTGTCAGTTCATAGGGATGTGGCATCCTGACGTCACCTAGGGTGACGTGGACCCATCTTCGACATGCCACGTGTCATCTGGATTCGTGATTTTTACATACCTTATATGCCAATTGGAACATGACACATGTCACCCATTGATGGTGCCACATTTCATCTCTGCCCCTTACCACGTGTCAACCCCAGGTACATGCTTGCATGGCCTAATATCTGGTGGAATACTCGAGGCATTGGGATTTTGAAACTTCGAGAAATTTGGGATGATGGGATGCTAGGGTTACTTCGGCCGCAGGCCCAGATCCACCTATCCCTGCCTCTACATTTAATGTGTCGCCATCTGTAAGTGTGGACCCTTCGAGAGTCTGGGAATTTGGAACTTTGGAGGTTTGGAGTGGTGTGATTGGATGAGTCAAAATGGGCCGAAGGATGGATTTACTTTCTCGCTCCTATAGGCTATCAAACAATTTAAATATAATTAATTAAATTAAAAGGGACCCTCTCCAGGACTTCGACATTTGAAAGAATTGGGTTCCTAAGTACATGAGGAGGAATTTCACTGAATTTTGAAGACTTGGGTGCTAATTAATATTAATGAATCCAAGTGCCTTTTAGATTTTGGTAGAGAGTGGGATTTCACTGTGTTAATGGTTAATTAAACTAGTAGACTTATAGGAGCTAGACAAATGTCAACTCCGGGTTGGAAGAGTCTTCGTATACTATGATTATGTGTAGTGACGGGTGATAGGGAGCCACATGGCTGTAAAGGACTCCAGTTAATGAAGGCATAAAGAACCTTGAAGGGCCATAACTTGCAATCCCGAGCTCGTATTTGAGAGTGGTAGCAATCGTTGGGAATCTCTTGCCGAGCAGAAGGTGAAAGAGGTCTCGGGAAGAGGATTCAAGATGATTGAGAAAAACAAAATTTTGATGCCCCATCCCTTAAAACGATACTTAAGGGGTCGGGTGTGTTACAATGAGTAACTTGATATTATGAGAAGGCTTGCTAGGCCTTTATATAGAATTACAAAATGGTCCATTGGACAAAGTCAAAAAGAGCTCATTAAACGAGTCTCTATTATTAGTATAATATATCTAACTACCTAGATAACTAAGTAGTGGAAAACAAAACCCAATACAATAATGTAAATATCTCATTAAATGAGTCTCTATTATTATAATAATAGATCTAATTACCCAACTAACTAAGTAGTAGAAAATAAAACCCAATACAATAATGGAGAGGTGAGACTCTCTTTGAACCATATGGGAAACATGTTAGCCCAATTAATTAATGAGGAGGTGGGCATCTACATGAGAAATCTATTAGCTTTATAGCTTTATGACTTTTTCATCCAAGTTTAGACCATATACCCCCTAAAATTCGGGGTAGTTTCCCGTCCTCTCTTGTCTATGAATTCTATAAATTTTTCTTGTGTATTTTGCATGGTAGTTTTGGTATTCAATTTGTGGGAGGTTGGTACAATGGTTTCTCTTGTTATGGCATGGAATGTTGTTGTCAGTGCATGTTCTAGGCCCTTTATATTGATTTATCCTCTATGTCTCTTTATGTTGCTTTGGTTCCTCTATTAAAATGACACATAATCATTTCCATAAGGGTTTGTGTGTTATGTGTGAGATGGAAGTGCTACAATGAAACCTCAAGTAGTGATAAAAAGAAATAGAAAAGGCACAACACAATACAATGAATTTGACTATCAGTTGGAATCACTTGAAGGATGAGTTTTCCTAGCGCGTCTTGAAGGAAAATGAGCTCAGGAATAACTACTCAATTGATGCAGCAAGAATCATAGTAGACCTTCATGTATGGGAGAATAAAAAATATGCTTTCATGAGTATTTATAAAGGGAAGCAATTGAAGCTTAGTTTTCATATATAGACTTTTTGAAAGTGGGTTTGTTGGTTATTCACCCTTCTTGGGCTTCCCATGGAAGAAAATTAAATCTATGAGTTAGTGGGTACTAGTTCTATGGGTGGTTTTTCACAAGGTGGTCATTTGATGACCATAGTTCAAAAATGGGAACCTTAACAACCTTCAACATATGAAATTAATAAAAAATCAAGTGTCCATATAACTACAACTATTTCAAAGAAGGAGATGCTATGAGTGGAGGATGATTCAACTAATATAGCATTTTGCAAAGAGAAAATGCAGTATGGGCCCAATTATTAGTATTTTCTATTTTTGTTACTAAATGTTTTGTTGTTTAGTGTTTTTATTATTTTAGTTTGTAAGGTAGAACACCTGCCATCATATAATAGGTATTTTTATAAAGGATAGTTGTCTCCTTTTTATGATTCAAATAGTTAGTTATTACACATATGGTTATAGCCTGCTTTTCAGATTTTATATTACACAATTGTATAGTTCAATTGTAGAATTTTATGATACAAAAATATACCCATTATTGTGAAAAAATAATGGTATTTTGGACTTGAATAAAACACAAATATATGCAAATTCTAAGATAGTATTAAATCGAATGGAAAGTTTTTTACAAGAGCTATAAGGACCTATATGTTGTCCCCATAAAAAGTAAAAAATTTCTTATGGTTAAAACATTTTTAATGGTATGTTATTGGGTATGAGGGAAATGTGTAATTTCTTCCATGTTCCACATGGAGTTGACACATAGTATATATGTATGTGTAATAAACCATTGTATATCTATCTTAATTATAGATCTATCATATGTTGAGAGAGATCAAAGCTTGAGAAAAGGTTAAAACCTCTAAAATTTGATCTCCTTGATAAATCCAAAATTAAGATAAATATACTTTAGTTATAATAATATTTATATATGTTTTACTATAACGTTTTTATAACAAGAAAGAATGGTCATGACTAACAACAAAGAAAGTGATTTCTTATAATGACAAGAGACTATGCCTATTGTTGTTAGATATAACCATTCTAAGGTTGCTTTGCAAGTAGTATTTAGTTTATCATGTTTTACCTTCCGATAGTAAGGTTGACCACTCTAGGGAGGTTTGCAGTAACTCCATGTATTTTGTTAGTCCTTGGTCAACCTCGAAGCAAGAAACATCCCAACCTTCATCATTAACCTTAGTGGGTCGGTCTTAACCATCCCTAAGAAAATTGTGCCCCTTGGAAAACTTTCTTGACATGAAAGTGCCAAACTTAAGTAAGAAGAGATTTACTTTTATTTTTATTTTTTTTATAAATTTTATAAGGACATAAAAATAGAGAAGATGTATAAAATTTAAAATGAACGAAGAAGAAGGTTTAAAATTTAAAACAAAAAAAAATATTAGTAAAGAAAAAGAGAAAATGACTAGTTCATAGAAGAATTGGAAAAGAAAGATGAAGAAATGAATAGGTTGCATAAGTATAATCAAGATCTTCTTGATGATGTTAAGAAAATGAAAAGCATTTACAAAAGTCCAAATCAAAGAAGCATGAAGAGACTATCAAAATAGTTGAAGAGAATACTTCCAATATAATTGAAAAGGAAATTTCTATGATGGTTAAAGGAAGCACCAAGTATGAAAGACGTTAAATAAAAAATCCAACATAGAATTCAAGGATGAAAAAAGTTGATGGATAACATCAACCTTAAACAACAAAACGAGAAGGAAGAAAAGATACAAAAAGGTTGCCATTATTTGAATAAGTTGAACTCAAAAATTAAAATGTCAAAGTAAATTATGATGAAATTATCTCAAAAAAAAGAAGCATAGAAGATTAAACACAAAGGATAAAGGAAATTCATTGTACGAAAAAAGGATATTGAGCACAAAGGGGTGGAAGATGAAGTCCAACTCGACCAAGATATTAGACATGCAATACAAGGTACATACATACGTCCTCATTATCAAGGAAGAAGATTCCATAATCAATTTTATTCATGGAACATAACATCAAAGAACCATTAATTTATGAGATATTATCATAGACCAACAACTACAACTAAATAGAGAAGTTATAGCAACATTGCATGAAATTAAAGGAGAGAAAACCACTTGACAACAAGTTATGGATCAAGAACAAAAAACTTGAATTTGAATGGATGGATAGTCATCAATGACAATGAAAGAGAATGAATATAAGGAAATCCTATTATTTGGTTTCATCATATGTAAAACCCTTAGTTACAAAGTTTTGAGGGAAAATCTTTTTGAAGGACAATAATATGTTATAAATCTATGGAGGGAATAAATGGGGTTAAATGTGTGTGTTATAAGGGTCTGTTGAGTCCTCAACACATTGTTAAAATTTTCAATTTTTGGGTGCCACTTTTCCTTTTAATCATTTTGTGCCTTATTATTTTAGCTTTACATAGGTTTCATATTTGTCCATTTTTAAGTTTATGCATTTTTTCCTTTGTTTTCTTTGCATTTAAAATCTCAAGAAAATCCAAAAAATCTCATGTTTTGCATCGGGGGAAAAAAACAAAAGAAAGAATTGAAAAAAGAGCAAAATCGCAACCTTCTCCAAAAAGTGTCAATGAACTCATTGGGGGTCATAACAAAAAGAATGAGTCAACAAACCTAGTGTTTGATGCCAAAGAGAGTCTAAAATAAGTGTCGATGATCGTGATCAAGGGAAAGTTGTGTGCATTTATAAGTGGAACAAATTCCTCTGATTGTCGATAAACCATCGGTCATTTGCTAAATGTGTTAGAGTTTTAAGGAGTCAAAGGGTTCCATCGATTGTCGATGAGTCGTTGATGTCGACGATAATATTATGGTTTTTGCAATATTCAATATATTTCACTAATCGTCAATGGACCATCGATGCTAAAAAATATCCATGTGAGTCAAGAACAAAAGAAGTAGAGTTCTCTCAATGTCGATGAACTGTGAGAAGCAAGAGATCAATATTAGTCATGTGATCATGAATGAAGAAAAATATTGAATGTTGAAACTTTTTGTGTAAGTTGTGTCCACTTTGATGGTTGTACAGGGTCCACAACACCATCCACATCACCTACCACATTGACCTACCACATTGCCAACTGTACACTGGCACATCACCATACACACCTTTTTTTCCATGTCAGCATGACACATCACATTTCCACTTCATCATACGGGTCCACATCATCATGGTACGAATGTCTTCATTGCTCATCAATGTTCAGTATTTTTCAAATTTTTTTTTTTTTGTGACATGGATATTCGTTGATGTCGATGAACTCATCAGGCATCGACAAGATTACCAAGCCTTACAATTCCCACAGAAAACTCATTCTATGAACCACCAATGCCAATGAAACAAATTTTCATGGAATAAATATTAGTTGTCCAATCACAAGCAAGAACAAAACCTGACCATTGATCCTCCCACGTGAACTGTGCTAAAAAATGCCACCTTTTTCCCGAGCGCAAAAGATGTTCTAAAAAGTCATTGATGAGAGAAGAAAACATTTTGCTATTTTTGCGATACATTTTGATCATGAACTCCATTTGAGGCATTCTTTATATTGTTGGAAAGGTATCGCTGAGATGTACAACTTTGTACTTATAAGCTTTTCGTTATTATGTATTATTAGTTTATTGTTTTTTAAATAAAGCTATGACATGTAAAATTCTTACGATATTTTTGTGATAAATTTTGATTCTGATCCCTGTTTTGAGAATTCCTTATATTGTTTAAAAGGTATCATCAAAATCTAAAACTTTTTTTTTATAAGTTTTGATTAGTTTGGTAAAGTTTGTTTCAAGTTTTCAAAATAAAGGAAATCAGACTTAGGGAAGTGACTTGAATATTTCATTTTAAGATCAATAAATTGTTTTATCTAATAAATTTGTTACGAACAATTTTTTTTATTCCTAATATACATTTTTTATGATCCAGGGGGGAATCATATAACACGATGAGAAGAATTTCAATGTTGCATGCTACAAATTGGTAGTTTTCCATCAATTGACAAACACAAGCATGAGAATTGAGTTGGAAGAATTGTTGTCTGGATGCATGACCATTCCAATTTTAGAAGTGAATGGTTACTAAAGATTGAATAACAACTCAACTAGAGTTCATTATGCCTTAAAAAATAAAAATAAAAATAAAAAATTAAAGATGCATGCATGAGGTTGCTAAAGAAAGAACAACATGTTGAATTATTTAACCAAGGAAAAATTTATGAGGTTGAGCATGCATGGATTGAAGTCAGGTCGTTAATTGGAGATGGCGCTAAATGCATGGATTTTTGCATGGACGGTTTATCAAGACTTTTGTTCATTGAAGATGCAAATTACATGATAATATTGTTACGCTATCTTAGTTGGTTCAATGAATTGTTGGATACTTTCGGTAAACTATTATTTGATTTATTAGTTAATCTTCTTTTTAGGTTATCTAGGATATTGTGGAATTATTTATGAATAGCTAACAATTAAATTTTACCTCTTTTTGTTGTTAAATAGTTATTGTTTTCTGGATACCATCTGATGAGTAATACATTCTTAGTGGAATGATTTCTTCTAGAATATAAAGTCTTATATAGTTTTCATTGATTGTTTCCATATGTTATCCTCAACATAGCTTTCTCCAAAATCCTTAGTTTATTTATTTTCTGCAGTAAATAGACTTAAAACACAAAAAAATAAAAAGAATGAAATCATATAACTTTTAAATCACATAACTCTGGATTGCAACAGAGTTATGTGATGCACCAAGATTTCATGGTACTGATCCAACTGAGACATTATTGGCACAAATGGAGGAAGCATTCCTAGAGGAATGAAGGGTACATGCCATGGATTCATTCATCATAGGAACATATGCACGTTGGTGGGTGACAAACCATGGGAATATACATGAATGGGAACAGTTGATTTAGTTTATAAAGGTCAAATTCCAACCTATATATGACTTTGAATTGGTAAATAGATATAAGGGTACTGAAGATCCCTAAGAGCATATTTTCTTTTGTGAGAGGTGTTGTACAACCAAGCGATTCCATTTCACCCAATGGGACCATCGGTTTGTCCATACCATGGATATGGTCCCTAAGAGATAGAACATCCAAGAGGAAACAAGAAGTCAAACAAGAGACTAGGGAAGTGTTCGTACACAGTTCTGTGTGACATTCAATTTCATGGAAGAAGACCGAATGTGGAAGGAGGCCCTCCTACGAATTAAAGATTCCATATTTCATCATCAACCAAAGAATGCCATGCCAAAGTTTGTCCATGTCTATCAAAATCCAATGGTGTTACAAGGAAAATATCTCTATTTATAGGGGTAAACCACAACAGATGGAACAAAACACATAAATCAACTCTAATCTAAACCACAATAGACAAAACAACACCTAGAAATAAACTATAATTTCAAGTTTGCTAGATAAATGAAAATGCTAACAAGAGAAGGCTAGAATCCTACCTCATCTGATGTCCGAAGAAGACCAAGGTTGAGCTCATGACCCAAAGCTTAACACCTACAACTTGTCCTCAATATCCAAGATACACAATCATGTGGAAATTATATAGAATGTTAGCATATAAACTAGCATAATCCATTAACATGCATAACAAATACACCCATGGAAAGTAATAAAAATACTTGCAACATATAATTGGACAAGAAAAGAGTATTTCTATTAATGTAATCAATAGATGTACATAGGTGACAAACTTTTGTAACGACACATATCAGAACCGAGAAACTAAGTCCCTCTAGTTGGGCCTTCAATACTTCAATTCTCCACAAAGGAAATCTCGCAAGTAGTAGGAGTCAATGAGGTTCTCCATCTCAATATAAGAAGAGCTTGGGAACTAAACACAATAAGTTCATACTTTCAAGGACAAAGGGATGCAGACTCAATATGAGGTGAAATTTCTCCATAGTGTATTTGCTCTCAATGATGAATCTCTTCAAGTCTTGTATATGGATCAAATTATATCCTTCAAATGGAATTGAAGGGTTGATTCAGATCATTTCCAGTATACAAAAATTCAAGGATCATGGATCTTGTGAATTGGCATGGAAACCTAACACATTTTTCAATTTTTGAGCACAAAACCTAATGTACCTATGTTGTAATGGAGCAATCTGCGTATACACAAGTTTTCTAACTATGGCTTGCATATATGGACACAAATTTGTATTTTTGACTCTTGAGTGAGTAAAATGGGGGATTTGAGTCTACAGAGGGAAATGGAAGGCCATCAAACCAACATGAATGGAGTGTGGAAAATTTTTCTTTAACATATGCCCCCTAATGTGTGAGGTCAGAGGAGTATCCGCAATGGTCGAAATACATTATAATTCCCAGAAGTGGAGTAATGAGGACTCAACTGGAAGAACTAGTTACCCATGAGAATATTACAATTCATATTGACTTTGTACACATGGCTTCCAAACTTGATTACATTGTAGATCTATGTGGATATATAAAAAATAATTGTTCATGGCCATGAATAGGAAATACACAGTAGACATATACCATAGGCTGCCATAGTCACGAACAAGACATAGTGGAGTCCAATCTCAAAATCAATTGAAGATATCTGTATACAGTGGAGTACAATCTCATCTTCTATGATAACTAAATTCATATAGATACTAATCCGATGAAAGATAATAAAAGATATGGGACATTGATACTGTAAACTAGAGGTCTTCTACACAAGGGAATAAATTATAGTTTAAAAGCAAAACATGTTTATCTTAAGTGTGACTGTGCATTTTTAGTTGTGAAATCTCTATCAAGCTTGAATTAGGGTTTTATGCAATAATATAAAACCTAATCCTAATAGTCTATATCATCATATATAGATAACATTATCATCTACATCTAGCTCAACCTTCCCCTATGTCCAATGTAACATAATTTTTTTAAATTTTATTATACATACGTCGAACCTTCGATGTCTATCTGTTCATTATCGACAGGACATGTAGCTCTTATGTGTCTCCACTCAAATAGACATTGTGAACCATGGCGTTGTGCATATGAGGAATCCATTTCACCATATCGTTGGATTGTTGACGAACTACACATTTTAGAGTGTCGCCATGCCGACATAGGTCGTCGGCCCTAAAGTCAAAATTTCAATGGCATCCACATCATCATTCCGATGGTACTTACAAGTGCCTATGTCACAACAACAATGACCAATGTTGATAAAATGACGACGAGTTACCTGGTGGCAGTTTCTTGGGAAATTCCACATGGCAGACATAAGAATCTCAATACCAACATTTAAATTATAGTCGACAGTACGATGATGATTTGCGACGAAAATCTATTTCATAAAATCTCTCCACCAGATGCCACATGGAATCTTTGTACGTCAAATATGCAATATATTGTGGTGTCGTCGAGAGTGCAATCGAAGGGGTTCGACTAATAGCTGGAAATGGGGTTTGTCAAAAGCTAGACAGACGTCCGTTGGATGGGTGTTGGAACGACATTGGAAAATGAGCCAAATGTACTAGTGCATCCACACACAATGAACCCAAGATATATCATGGGAAACCCAATACAAAATAAAACCCAGATAGAAGGTGAGGCCTATGCTCTACTCTCTTTTCTTCAGTTATGGAAATGCAAATACAAAGAAAGAGGCAGTCACTGTGGAGTTTCCTTTGACATTATGGCCTATATGGATGCTACAAAATATTTTCCTCCTCTATTATAATCTCAAAATACCACTCCTAGCTGCTATGCTCCACTATGGAACAAGTACAATGCTAAAGAACATAACCCTTTCTCCTCCTAGTGTTTCGGTATTTTACATAGCCCAATAGTCGTCTAGGGTTAGTATTTTTTGCATCCTCAACTCTAAATTAGTGATAAGGTTTGAAACTTATAGAATATTCTTGAAATTCTACATGTGCCTAGCCCCATATGTGTGACTAATGGGGGTTAACATGGCATCCACTTGTATCATGGTGGTCAACAAGGTAGGTCAACTTGCGAGAGGCATAAATTTTGCATACAAGCTTTAGTTGAGGTTATCGTTACACTATTGGAAAGGTCTCGATGTGTAGATCAACATCAAGGGTGTGGGGAAAATTTTTGGACATTATAAACCTAAAAAATGATGTTCAATGCCTCAAAATGGCTCCAAAAGGTTTTGTACCCTAATTTTCCAACTGGGACCTGCCACTAAAATGGCCTTGCAAGCCTATTCCTCCAATTTTTCCACCTATAAAATACTAATATAGATGAACAATTATATGATGATCCAGTATGGATCATCATTTGATAACCTTGGTTAGAAACTGGGAACTTTAGCACCCTTTAACATTTGAATTGGATAAAAGAATGAGTGTCCATATCCCTGCAACTATTACAAAGAAGGAAATGCTACAATTGGAGGATGATTCAACTTGTATAGCATCCTACAAAAAAAATGCAGTCACAATGTAGTATTGGCCCAATTATGAGTATTTTCTATTTTTGTTACTAAATTTTTTGTTGTTTAGTGTTTTTATTACTAAATTTTGTAAGGTAGAACACTTGCCATCATATAATAGAAAGGATGGTTATGATCAATTTATGATTCAAATAGTTAGTTTCTTAGACATATGACTGCAACCTACTTTTCAAATTTTGTATTACATAGTTGTATGGATCGACTGTCACATTTTATAATATGAAAATATACATGTTATTGTGAAAATAAATAAATTTTAGATTTGAATTGAACAACTATAAAATAAATAAATAAATAAATATATGCAAATTCTAAGATAGTATTAAATGAATGAAAAAATGTTTACATGAGCTATATGTTATCCCCATAAGAAGTATTATTGTTCCAAACACACCCCCATCCACTATATTCAGAGGAAAAACAATTACTTCACTAATTCAACACACATTTTCAGTAAAGTGTATGTTCATTATTGAGTGTGTTGCGGTACCCAACATTCTGGAAGGAATGATGTTACAATTTGCATTGTTTTTGTTTTGCATTGTTATCATTGGATTTTTTTGGCCTTTGAAATTAGTATGCCATAAGATATTACTTTTTCAATATGGTTATTAAGTATTTCACAAAATAGTTTATGATCAAACATTATAAATTATCTATGTATTACCCATGGATCAATGACTTAGATGAATCTATGTCCAACATCATTTCTAATATTCTAAAGAAAGTATACACACATAACTATCATCCCGTGGCATCCATAAAGATACTACAACCCAATCTTCATTCAAACTTGTGTATAGTCAAAATGTTGTTGTTCCCATGAAACCTCATCCATTCCTTAACAACAACACACCTTGACCGATACACTCAACAACTTAAAAGAGATGTGGATTGATTGCTCAACTTGATGTTTAGTATTTGTAATAAGCCAATTGGAATTCCTTACTATTATAAGGTTGCTTTGCTTAGTATTTAGTTAATGATGCTTCACCTCCGGATAGTAAATTTGACCCATCGATGTTTGCACTAAGTCCATTTGTTTTTATAAATCTAAAAGACCTTGCTTTATCATGTTTTATTTTGATGTTTGCACTAAGTCCATTTATTTTTATAAATCTAAAAGACCTTGCTTTATCATGTTTTATTTTGTTGTGCAAGTGACCCATTTAGGTTTGTTTGTATTTATGTTTGTTTTTTTTGCATTTAGGTTCGTCTACAATGACGTATTTTTTTGATAATATAAAATTTATGATGTACATTTTTATAATATAAAAATTATGTTCTTTGGCAAATCTGTTTCGAATGACTTATAATTTTATTTTTTTTATTTAAATTAATAATTTTAATATTTACATTGCAATTTTTTTTACATGATATTTTATAAAATTCAAAAAAAGTTTGATAATTTTATATTAAATACCTGATTTATTTTTTAAAACCAAAAAATTCTAAAAAAAATAAAATAATAAAAACAAATTAAAAATAGATAATCATTAAATAATGTTAGTTTTTTAAAGTTGGATTTTTTTTTAATAATGATTGTTGATTTAAACTTTGAAAAAAGTGGAAGGATACTAATATCTTAAAACCCTAAGAAATATGAAAATGATGAAATAAAAAAAAAAATAGTATATATTATTATTTTTTAAAGTAAAAAAATGTTTATAATATTCAAAATTATTGGTTTAGTTTTTGTTGATACAATTTTAAGATTTTAATATGTAGTAATATTCTTATGTTTATAGGTGTTGGATTATTAACATATATCCTTATGAGTAAGGAAGAAGAACTTTTAACCAATCAAAAGCAAATTTAAATCATATTCAAAGATCAAAAATCAATCACAATTTAAATAACATCCAAAATAAGGTCAATGTCTCCTATAAACATCATTGATGATATAAGAATGGGATCATGTAACTTTAAGTAATATTTATCCTTAATTTTATACATGAAAGTAAATATTATTCTCAATTATAATATAGCCTCTTATAATTTTATTTTTTTTGCATTAATGATTCAATTTCTTTTATTTTAATAAGAAATAAAAAATAATTAATAATACTGAAAAGCAATATATTGTGACATAACCAAATATAAATATTATATCTTTTATGTTTTGAACTTGTTTTGAACAAGAATAATACTTTTTTTTTTTAATCTAGGGTTTTGAACGGGAATAATACTTCTCTTTGGTTTTTACCTTTTTTACCCAGAATAATCTCTGTAGTTTCTCTGGACTTCTCTGCGGTTTTCAAAAAATATTTTTGGATTCTTTAACGAGTTGAGCATTTGGATGTTTGAAATGAGGTGAGTCACTTTTTACTTTGATCCAATTTTAATTTTATATATATATATATATATATATTATTTTAAGTTTCATAAGTAAAATTTGTTTTGAGAGATAAAGTCAATCCATAATAATAATTGTTAAATCTTTTTTCTCTTCTTTTCAATATGAGCAATCCACCACCTATTCCAAAAACTCATCCTAACAAGGGGAGGCCCCCCAAAATCACCCTAGAGATCCTTTACAATTATATGGAATCAGTAGAAAAAAGAAGAGAATAGAGATGCCAAAATCCAAATAGAGTTAAAAACATTAGAAAAAAGGAGTGAAGAAAGAGACTTAAAACTCCAAATAGAGCTAGAGGCAATGATTGATAAAAAAAAATTAAAGATATCATTCAAACTCAAATAGAGGATACATTCTTAGGGTTCAAGAGTGAATTGCAGATAATGAAGGATAGAATTCAAGAAATGGAAAAACATAAACAATCAATCCAAGAAGGAGGGGTTGAAGAAAATCACAACTTGAGAGATAAGATTAAAGAACTAGAAGAAAAACTAACCAACAATTTGACCCTCGGTAATATGGAAAAAAAATTGGATATCAAACCTATCAAAGACGAAATGAATAAGCTAATCGAATTGGACCATGAGCATAACAAAAGATCCTTGAACCTCATAATTTTTGGTATAAAAGAACAACAAGAGGAGGATACGCTAGTAGTAGTAAAATAAGAATTAAAAAATAAATCACAAATTGATACAACTTACCTTGTAGAAGCAAAGAGGCTAGGAAAAATAATTGATCACAAAGATAGGTTGATCTGTGTCAAAGTAAGTTGTAATGACCATAAATATAACATACTTACTAAATATTCGAGCTTAAAAGGGTCAAGAATATTTATAAATGAAGACCTCATTCTTGAAGACCAAGTTGAATTAAGGAAGGAAGTTCAAAGGGTAAAAGAAGCTAGGAAAGAAGGAAAATGGGAAATAATTAGAAATCGAAAAGCTATTGTTCAGGATAGAGACCAAAAGAATAATAATAAATAGGAATTTGGGACACTCGGGATCCTTTTTTGGAATTGTCGTGGCTTTCCGTGGAGCAAAGGTCCTATGATAAGTTGGTCCTGAGAGATATTGATATTATCTATCTAGCTAAAACTTGGGAGCATGAGGAGTCTAAGGTCCCTAACATGGAAGGATTTGTCCTGTGGTTGGCATGGAACAAAAAATCCCACCGTAGAGGGATAAGAGGCATAGATTTTTATATTAGAAAAAACATTTCTCTCACATTCAACTTCATAAGATTGACCCTCATAATCAATACATTTGGATAGAAATTTCAGACACCAATGCTAAGAAGATGTGTATAACAATTTGTTATTTTGCACCTATTAATTCTACTTTTTATAAGAAAAATAATCTAGATAAAAATTGTCCCTATAATAATTTAGAACAAGATATTTATAATTTGAAAAATGAAGGTAATATCCTCCTGCTAGGAGACTTTAATTCTAGGACTGCAACTAAACAAGCTACTGTTTTAAATAATGAGTCCAACCATAATCCTTTATGGCTAGATGAGGACCTTGTTTTATCTAATAGCTACAAAAGAAGCTATGAAGCCCTAATTGAGAACTTGTTTGGTACTGAGTTGGTCAATGTAACAAACCTTCATTCCATCACGACATCAAGCCTCGCATAACAAGTGATTTTTATTTTTATTTTTATTTTTTTTTGTGTGTAGGAAGGTAAACATGACATTATACTCAACAACGCAACACGACGACGAACACTACGCAAGAAACTCACGCAACACCCACATAACGACCTAACAAGAATAAGAATAACTACCCGCCCGTCCTACCCTGCAATGGTTAGGACCTCCAGGACACATAAGCAATGCTTAGGCCTAGGTTCCCATCGATTTTGACCATTTAAGGTCTCAGGGCTGGTGACTGTTCTGAGGAACAAGGAGGTGTCTACATCCCACCCAACACAAGCAGACCAAGCTTACTAAGCTAAGGACAATCATCCTAAATACTCCATGCACCCCAAACAATTACACAAGTAACTAGAATCTCTTACAGTGAGCCAACCAAGCGCATTAAATGTTTACAAGATCAAGTATGAACATTAATTAGAATGGACGTCAACACCCTCAACGGGAAGCGCAAGCAAAAAAAAATGACTTCGCCAATATCCCGATCAATCGTCAAGTCAAGCTAGTCAATAGATAACGTCTGTTTTAGTCATTTATCGCTAGCCCATCTTAGCATGCCTAAATGCAAAATATCAATAAGGTACAATCTAAGTTAGCCTTAAAAAAATTCATTTGCGCAATTTTAAATTACAAGTGTCATCAGAGTACCATCTAAATCAATTTACCTTAAAATATTATTATTTGTTATAAATATTCTATTTAAAAATCAATATCTAATAATCATGTAATTATATATAACAATGTCCAAAGAAATAGATTATATACATCTTAACATTCTTTACACAAAAATTCCTCATCCCATAATTATAATAATAGTAATAATAATAATAATAATTGTTATTATTATTAATAATAAAAGAAACACTTCATTACTCTAAATATAATAATCATTTAAAAAAAATTAAACCATTTCATAACCATACAAAGATATCTAAATAAAAATTATGTAATATTCATACACTTCATCCACTCTAAATAATAATAAAAACTACACTATGATAGTTCATGTACGTTTTCGATACACCCCATAACATGATAGAATAATAAAGGTTAAAATAAAGATATTATTAATTAAATTAAAACAAAGAAATGGGACATTATTAATTAATAAAAAGAAGACCAATTTACTTTTTGGTGCAAGGAATTCTGTTACAGATTGTACACTACACTTGTTGTTCTGAATTACTAAATTCAGTTGTCAAACTGAACTGTTTGAGGCGTTGTCAGACATTTTGTTTGGGGGTTTAAATGCTAGTAACACGAATAGAAGGTTGTCATGAAAATTAGTGCTAGCAATAGAAATGGAATGTTTTCAAAATAAGTGCTGACAATACGAAAAGAAGGAGGTCAATAAAATAAATGCTAATGATGCGATTAGAACGTAGTCACGCGCTAGGCTCAATGAATTCTCAATCCTATGATTCTGGTGAAATTCCCTGGAATCCACTATCTACCATTCACCAGAGAACAAGCTATCATTATACTAATACGCAGATTGATATAGAGTTGTTGTAGCTTAAAATAAAACGTTGGTTATGAACATCTAGCTAGAAGTCACGCAATACACTTTAATCGATGACCATGATACACAGTCCCCACGCTCAACGACTACCAGGTCACAAACGCCAACCCAAAGCATAATGCAACCTAAGTAAAACGCCCCATAAGGACAAATCAGATCGTAGGGATCTCCATAATTGATATTGTATAGGTTAATATTGAAATGCCAACCACAGAAAAACGCAGGCCAAGGATTAAGTGGATAAAACGTAGAGGTAAAGGATGGATGAGAAGTAGAGTTTCACTGCTAAAATCAACTGATGAGCACACAAAACGAATTCACCATTAATCGATAAATACTCAGAGTTAAATTCTCCACTAAAATGATGAAGACACAGAGTTTAATTGGCCATTATCAATTGATGAACAGTCAAGAGAGAATTCACCATTACATGATATGTTTTGCAGAGGAAAGGATTACACATAAACAAATCTGCAGAAGTGAATACACGGATACACCAGTACGATTTTGCCAAGGAGTGTTTATACAACCATACATAAAAACCATTCGCAGATGCAATGTTAGTGTAGCCAATAAGTTAACGCAACCAATACAAAAACACGATTTTGCACAGCTCGCAGGTAAAAATCATAACTAAACTAACTCAGGATGTCGCACAGGAAAAAGAAATCGTTCAATAAGAATTTTCCCAGGTGTAAATTTGCCCCCAAGACTTAACACAGGTATAAAATCGCCCCACAATTTTGCCAAGAAAAGTCAAAGGAAAATCACAGAGAGGGATATAAAACGCAGTCCAGTGATTTAAAACCTGTCAAGGAGTGGGCCTCTAGGCTAGCTAACTCATCTTACAATCAATTAAATTCCAGAGGTATACCACAATTCAGAGGTGTAAAAAGAGGGATAAAATCATAGAGTAAGATTCGCTGTAAAAAAAAAATTCCTATTGATTTAGCAATCGCTCCATCAAAAAAACTGTCAATCTATAAAACTATCAACAAAGTCAATAAAGGTATAAATGAAGGGTGAAATAGTAGTGTAAATTCTCCATTTAAGTGATGAAGATGCAAGGCTAGATTGGCCATTAGCAAATGAAGAACAAACAGAAATGAATTCGCCAGTAAATGATATTTACACAGTTAAATTTTGCCATTAAGTGATGAAGACACAAGTCAAACAATAGGCAAGGACATCAACAGAGGTAGACGACTGATAGGTTCACCTTCGCTTCACCATCCTCACACAGAAAAGCAGGGCGTTGAGATCCATAGGTCTTTTAATGCTAAGGCGAAAACCGTAGATTAGGCTCCTGGCCGATTGCTCAGGCGAGGACTGGTGAGCTAGGGACGAAGGATAAACAACATCAAGGTCACAATCAACACAAAGGGTAGTCATGACATGTGGGGAGATGAGGGTCACGGGAAATCAATCAACCAATCAATCAGCTAGGCTATACAAATTTTAGTCATGAAACTAGACAACCAGTTTACCTACCCAATAACATGCAGATCTCAATCATAAATCCTACAACAATCTACCATTCAACGAAGGAAGTGTACCGTTGCCTATTCGCTTGCTCTGAGTTTCGTCTGCGCGCTCCGTGCAACTCCCGCTCGTCGACCGTTGAGACTTCACCAGTAACTCCCAGCCAATGCTAGGGGTACTCTTCTTCCCCCTTAGCCCCCTGAGCCGCAAAGGGGCCACACACTATCCATATATTACGACTAGCTCCTAGCTCACCTCGCAAGACCGAGATACCACTCCTCTCCGAGCTGGGTATCCCAACTCCCACAAGTAAATCAGTCAAGCAAATATTTCTGCAGCGTAACATTACGCAACAGAAGACCCTCCTTCACCCTTCTCCTTCCTTCATTTTATAGAGTTTCGAACTTCCTTTCTTTCCTAAAATCTCATTTAATTAAAGTTTTAAAAATAAATTCCTAAAAAAATTTCTCTGTACAAGTGTCCCCCATCCCCTACATTCCTCCATAAATTAATTTCTTTAATTAAGTAATTGTCTTTATTTCCCTCACCTACCTAGAGTTACTCCTAGAATCACTCCTAGGTGTCCCCAAATTCTCTTATAGATTTTAATAGCTTTCCCTTTTATTAAGTTGTTAATTCAGTTTAAAATTAGAAGCTCTTAAATGGTAGATTCTTTACTAAGTTGACTTTCTGCTTTTTCCCTTAAGTTCCCCTTTTTCCCTTTTTATGTTACCTCTTTTCCCTAGTTTCCTCCTTTTTTTTTATTTTCCCTCTTTCCCCTTTTACTTAGAACTCAAAAAAGGTGTGAAAATTAACCCTTTTTCCCTTTTCTTATTTAATTAGTATATTTTAATTTATTAAGGTAATAAAATAATTAATTTCCTTTTTAATTTTAATCCAACAAAATTTTACCCCCCTTTTTTTTTAATAAATTAAATTTCTTACTCCAATCATGTTACAAGATTTAATGAAGATCATAATTATTATTTAAGTTGTTTTTATTTTTATTATTTTTATTACTATTTTTTTTTATGGAAGACAAAATTTTACCACTAGCGTAATTTAGACTTAGGCCTTAAATTTCATATTGGGCGACATTTAATTAGGGAATTTGTTTTCAAAAATTACTTAACATGTTATTTGTCTTAGGGCCATATAGGTTCATCCCTCTATCATCAACAACGTGACGTGGCCTTCAGGATGCACTAGGTGCTCCAAGGGTGCCACTCACTTCATCGGTTCCTTTGCGTGACATGTCCTTCAGGACACATTATGTGCTCCAAGGGTGCCACTCGCCTCTTGACTAATTTGGTAGACATCAATAACCCCTGGAGTCAACACTCTACCAGGTGAACTTGTGGAAGACTAAGGGATTCTAAGGAAAAAGGCCCCCGCCTTATTGCATGCCCCTTAGAATCATCATGAGCGACTGTTGCAATCTGCCCTCACGACATCATGGGTCCTCTCGAACTAGGTAATCATTAACCTACAGTTTGAGCCACGATGAGAGTGCTAGTAGGCTATGGCAGGGTTGTTGTCCACACCTCTCCCTCAACATCTCTGGTAGTCGTGTGTGATCCCTTTACTCCATATGTGAGTCTGGTCGGCAAGCTATCGTCAGCCTGCATCATCAACAAATCATGTCAGAACATATCCATATAATATCACCTAGTCAGATGCACTAATATCACAATAAAACAATCAAACCCCAATGGCACACTCCTTGACTCGATCCGGAGTCCAAGGGGTTCCATCGATGCCTCTGCATCTTCAAGGTCCAAAATCCTGCGCACTCAGTAAAACCGAGTCAATAGCACTTGTCTATGTCAATGTAGTAAAACAACATGTCATCAACCCATAATGCCTCATAATCAAAATCAAAAGTTTTAATAGCATAATAATCCAGATCACTTGTGAGCAAGTGTCCTCAAAGAATAAGTTTGCTTAGTGTGCCAGAGCGGGATGTTATAGTCAAGTTATGCATCTCTCAAGACCTAATAATTTGCAATCGAGTAATGAAGTGGCCAAACTCAAACCAGATGACCTTTATTCATGGGCTAGGTAGTAGTGTTGTAGATTATGTGATATCTGATATCCTCGTTTCCAACCAAATAACAACTTTTGACCTTTTAAATGACCATGATCCTGACTCTGATCATAAA
>JZKD02S1674376.1:152519-187133 GCA_000966675.3 Picea glauca | reverse complement strand
ATACACAAAAGTGGGAAAGGCATTTGAAGGGTATGGTACTCATGGAAGAGGTCCATACCTTATACTTTCTAGCAAAATGGAATTGTTGAGAGGAAGAATAGGGCCTTGATTGAGATGGCTAGATTTTTGCTTCAAGAAAAAGGAATCCAACTAGTTTTTGGGCATAGCTTGATTTTTTCTCAATTTACCTTCTAAATAGAATGTTGACCAAAGTAATTTGGATTGTGAGTCCTCTTGAAAAATGAAATGGAACAAAGCCTTCAGTCAGACATCTCAAAATATTTGTATGTGGCTTGGTATCATATTATGGATGGGAATTAAAAGAAGTTGGAAGTGATTTATAGAAAGATGTTATTTTTTATGAGAAGACTTCATGTACTACTTTGTTAACATCTTCTTTGAGAATATTGAGTAGAAATTCTATCTAAATCTTGTAGAATTGTGAATCAACTGACCTACACTCTGAATCAACTAATATTTTTCTGAATTGATTAGAATAACTACACTGAATTTCAGTTGGATCTCTATTACAGAATCAACTACAAGTAAGAGCCTTGGAAAGGAATCCACCAATATTAATGAAATTCATATAGAGAATTGTCCTTAAAAAAAAAGTTTGTGATAGAGACTAATGATGTAGAAGCACTAGATTTACTCCAAGGTCTTTCATTATTAGCTCATATGGGCATACAGAGGTTCAAAGTAGTGAAGGATTTAAAAATTCTTATCAAGTATCTATATCTCCATCGTCTCCCAAGGATATTGCACCTCTATCTCTAGTTCATAGGATTCTTCAAAAGCACATGATTTTGACTGGAATCAAGTTATGCATGGATAAAATATTTTGTCAGATTCACAATCCAATCGAGGAGTGCATTCAGAGGAAGGTATTTGAGTGATAAATTGGGGGCTCTTTGCATAACCCTCCAATAGTTATAATTATAATCCCGTGAGACCATTTCAATAAAACAATTAATGTGGCATGCATCTATAACGAGACATAATCATATTATGGCATAACATTGTCAGTCCATACCATCATCTGCAAGCTCCAACATTTATATGGAATATGATGTTGAAAAAACAAATTACGTGTGGGTTAATGCTAGCAAATCCTTGAGAATAAGGGAAATGATGGTCTATCTCAACCTTTTTAGTCTAATTGTGAATGGTTGATCTTGGAATTGTTATAGCTCTAGGAGGGAGTCAAATGTTGCTTTCAATCTCACAAAAGTTGTTTCAACACTATAGTTTTTGTGTTGGACATTGTAAGTCTGGTAATTTTCCCTCCTCTCTTATCTATGAATTCTATAAAAAAAATCCCTCAGTGTTTTGAACGGTAGGTCTGGTAGTCGATTTGTGGGAGGTTGATACATTGGTATCTCTTGTTTTAGCATGACATGTTGTTGTTAGTTTGTGTTTTAGGCCCTTTATATTGAACAATCCTCTGCGTGTATTTCTATTACTTTGGTTCCTCTATTAAAATGGAACATAGTCATTGTCATAAGATTTGTTGTGTTATCTGTGATATGGAAGTAATACAGTGCAACATTAAGCAGTGATAAAAATAAATAGCAAAGTCACACTGCAATGTAGTGAATTGGACTATCAAGTGTCATTGCTTGAAGGATGAGTTTTTCCACTGTATCTTGAAGGAAAATAAGCCCAAGGACCACTACTAAATTGATGCAACAAGAATCATAGTATAAATTTATAAAAAATAAAGATGGTAGATAACTTTGTAATGTGTACAGTTCCATGGTGGTTTTCATTTTGGAAAGAAAAAAAATCAGAAAGAAAAAAAATGAAGTTTTTATTAAAAAAATATTAAAAATAGATAATTATTGAATAATGTCAATTTTTTTTTAAAGTCGGATTTACTTTTTTTTAATAATGATTGTTAATTTAAACTTTAAAAAACGTAAAAGTGTCATTAGGATAGTGATATCTCAAAACCTGTTGAAATATCAAAATGACGGCATGTAATAAATAGTAATTATTTTTTATTTGAAAAAGTAGGAAAAAGTTTATAATATTAAGGATTATTAGTTTAATTTATGTCGATATAATTTCAAAATTTTAATATGTAGTGACATCATTATGTGTAATTAAAATCTGGTCACTTAAAATAATTTCTCAGTGACTAGTAAGGGGGTGAACTTTCACTCATGTCATATGCCTCTACGTGTTGGGTTGTTAACTTATATTTTTATGCCCAAGCTCAAATTAACCTGTATGAGGAATAACTTTCACATACAAACTTTGATTGGGGTGATTTTCACATTGTTGTAAATATTTTCAGTGTGTAGAACAACATCAAAGGGATAAGATATATGCTCATGAATGTTTTATCCTAAAGTGACTAGTAAGGGGGTGAACTTCATATGCCTCTACGTGTTTGGTTGTTAACTTATATTTTTATGCCCAAGTTCAAATTAAACTGTATGAGGAATAACTTTCACATACAAACTTTGATTGGGGTGATTTTCACATTGTTGCAAAGATTTCAATGTGTAGAACAACATTGAAGGGATAAGATATATGCTCACTAATTTTTTACCCTAAAAAATGTCATTTGATGCATCAAATTGGCTCTAGAAATTTTCAAACCCCAAATCACCAAATTGGACCTGCCTCTAAAATGCCCTCCAAGTCAATTCCTCCAATTTTCCACCTAGAAAATACCAAGGTAGATGACAAATTATATAGTGATCCATTCCGAATTAAAAATAACATTAAAAAGTTGTTTGAGTGGCAATTAAATCCACATCAAAATCAATTGCATAAGTAAAACATGAAAGAAATTAAAGCTACTTGCGCTTCCAATATATTTAAATAAATGGACCCATAAGTCAAAAGACATTTGTCCATATTTATAATATATGGTGAAATATCTAAGTGATCTAGATTACTTACAATGCCAAGTGAACACCAACACCTTAGTAAAATAAAATTTGAAAGAAGAATCCAATAAATGCATAGAATTAATGCAACAAAGTCACATGCAAGAATGCTAAGTCTCAAATGCCTTGATATCATTGAGAATTTTTTTAGAAATGTTCCATTATACAATATATAGGTCAAAGTGAATTAGCACAATGACAATATAATGTCCACTTGAAACATTGGACATTTCAAATCTTCCTACATAGTATTTATCCAAAAAATTCATACAACATAGACAACTAATTTTAATGTAATATATGAAAAAATGTTTTTATCCTGAAAATTCATGAAACATAAACAACTAATTTTGATATAGGTTTTAATGCAATATATAAAATGACGTTTGAAAATTTAATATGTGACATCAAGAGTTATATCATTTCTCAAATTCATGAAACATAAACAACTAATTTTAATATAAGTTTTAAAGTAATATATAAAATGACGTTTGAAAAGTTATAATTCTAAACATACCTCTATAAAACAAATTAATATGTGCCATCAAGAGTTATATCATTTCTCAAATTGTTATGGCCTAAGACTCATGCGAAAATAATTACAGTAGATTTTGGACACAAATTATATATAGATAATTGTCGATCATTTTGAGTAACCAACTAATAACATAATTCAAACATATATTTAAGATTTTAAAATAAAAAATAAAACTAACTAATAATCCACAAAGATTTTGTAAGATTTTAAAATAAAAAATAAAACTAACTAATAATCCTCATTTTTAAAATCGATGAAGCCACGATGTAGATAAACTAATAATTTAATCAATTAAAATATAAACATTATCGACTGAGGAAGACATCCATCTGTACATTTGTTAAGTAGCTAAAATTTTATTTTTATTAAAAAAAAACACCTTATAAATCAAATGCTTAGTATTAAAGTTGGAAAACAAATTGGCCCACCTTAGATAATTGTTTGCAAGCAAGGTCCCACCAAAGACCTCTCCTAAGATTCCCAACCTTTATCACTAACCTTATCTTATCCCAACCTTCTCTTATCGTAAGATTCCCAACATTTATCACTAACCTTTATCCAATTACCCTCTCTTATCCTCAATCTAAATAGTAGATGTCTCTTATACAGAAAATAAAAAGAAGATGACAAGCCAGGGAATGCAATAACTCAAACCCTCTGTGTAGGTTGTTCTTATTAAATATGTCCTCTTAGTGTTTCCTATTTTTCTCACTTCAACCTTATTGGATCTACATGATATCATGCAGATGTTTGGGAAGGAAATCTTGGACTTCTCTGGCAAGGAGGAAAAGTGTTGGCCCTTGACCAAGCTTTGAGGAACACTTGGTCATATTTGACCGTTTTGGACTTCGACAACCTGTCAAAGATGGAGCGCCAGGCGAAGCAGAGATCACGGGATCTCGATCCACTTTTGGGCCCTTTTAGATTTTGGGTTAATGTAATGGGAAAAGGATGTCGGCCGGTGGGTTTACCCACGCTTAGGCCCACTTTTGTAATGTATAAATAAAGGATAAGCAATAAGTAGTAGATATGATTGCTTAGTGCAATTGGTAGTGCATCTATGTGATGTTGAATAAGTGTTATGTGCGAACTATGTAAGGCTTGCAAGGCTAAGTGCAAGTTACTGTGAGGTTGCTATAGAAAGCTAAGTGTTGTAGGATCTAGCGAGATGTGCAAATCTTCTATCCTATGCAAAGAAGGGTTTTGGAGGCTTTGTGCTTGTAATAGATTGAAAATGATAATAAAGAAGAATATCTTGTGGACGTAGCCCCAGAGTGGGGGTGAACCACGTAAATTTGTGTGTGATTCTCTGTTCTTTTATTCCATGTGTTTTGCTTATGCTATGTGCTTTGATATATCCACTTATTCTTTGTGCTTCTTAGATATATATGATTGTTAGATCTGATGTGTATGAGGATGCTTAGTATTGATCTACTGGATATTGAGCGTTGAACCTGGGTCTTCCCCTATGCCAACAAATGGTTCCGTTGCCGAGACCTGAAACTGTGATTGTTGGGAACTGAGGAAGAACTTTGTGCAAAAGAAATCTCTGTGCGTAGATATATTGCCCTAGTGTGCAGCTTTGTACCCGACCTGTGAAGCTTTGTGCTAGGAATAAGGTCAGATCTGAAGAAAGGAAGATCAGATCTGAAGAAAAGAAGCGAGATCTGAATGCTCTGTGCTCTAAGAAAAGTAAAAGTAGAAATTTCTGAAAGAAGGAGGTCAAATCTGTAGAAAAGAGTTAAGATATGTAAGCTCTGTGCTCTCATAAAGGTAAGAATAGTTAAACACTCTTAGATCTAGAAGCTTTGTGCTCTGTAGAAATAAGACAAGTGATTTTTTTTTTGTTTCTAGAGCATGGATCTAGGTATGTTTGATAGATTTTGTCCTAGCTTAAAAACTAGGGCATTAATAGATGAAAGAAAGTTTGATATGAATATATTTGATAAGTATAATGATAGATATGGTATACTTATGCATAGAAAGAATGTCTGGACTAACAAATGGATGCAGGATCCTAGAACGAATTTTCTGTAGGTTAGCTATCACGATTCTAGTGCACATTACAGAAGAGGTTGAGGATCATTTAAAAGAAAGAGAGGATTAATCTTATGTTATAGTTGCAGAAAACCAAGCCATCTAGCTAAGGAATGCCCTAGTAGAAGACCTAGTTGTCTCTATTGCAAAGCTAGGGACCATGAGGTATTGGATTTCCCTAGAATGATCACTAAGCTTGAAAGGATAAATCTGAATCAAGAAGACCATAAGGCAGATCCAGAAAAGGAAAAAACCTAGCAAGAATCAGAGAAAGTATTAATACAGATGAAAGAAACCCTGAAGGAACATAAAGATGTCCGATTACCAGAGATCTTCAAAGAAAAGGAGCAAGTTGAAGAAAGAATAGGGGACTTCGACATTGAATGTATTCTTGATGAAGAAACACAAGTGAACATTATGCCAGAAAGAACTTGGGAAGCTATAGGGAGGCCTGCTATGACTCCATCTCTTGGAGGAATAGGGTTATTCATAGGAAAACTGGTAAACCTATGTGGAAGGCTCACTTAGATATCTATGAATGCTAATGGAACTTTGACAGAGGAAGATTTTGAGATTATCAAGTTCATTGAGGACAATGCCCCATTTACTATGCTACTCAACAAACCTTGGATTGAAATAGATCAAGCCAGAAAGAAGAAAGAAGAAAAGGTTTTAGAACAACAGAGATGAGAATTAAAAGATTTCATGACTAAAAGGATCGCATAGTCGATAGAAGAACAAAATAACTGCTTGAATCCATATGACACTAGAAGCCTAGATATCGAGGCCAAAGCTACACAAAAGGTTGAAATTTCTACCCCAGACAAAGAAGAAGTGATATACCTAAACCCTAGGAAAGAATCTCACCAGTTCGAAGTGACTATGTCCGAGGAAAATAAGAATCAAAATGGGAAGAGAATCACCGAGACAAAGCTCACTGGAAATAAGGATAGAAATCTAAGTAAGAAGAAGGATAATATTGAAAAATTACAGAAGATACCATAGGGTACCTCGCAGCAAGACACTTTGCAGAATTGGAGCTTCGCCGGGATATCAGAACAACAACATGGGTCACTTAGCCATGGCGAAGTAATATAGCCATTGGAAGCCAATATAACCATTCGAATGTCACTCCGAATGGGTTGGAAAGAATTTATGGCTCACCACTAGACTGTTCGATTGCGCCATAACGGACATAACATAAGTTAATGCAACCTCATACCCGTTGCAAGAAGATCGTTGTTAAGTTCCCCTACTTAGTCCATCACGCCATGCACCGAGAATACTTTTTTCTAAGTGAGAATTTGAGCTTGAAACCTGATATTACTTCACCTTGTGATCATTGCCTTTTTCCCATACGATTCACTGTAGTGTCTGAATTTATTTCACACCCAAGCTAGTTGACCCAAGCTTGTATGCCGGATGAGCTCAACGCTGTTGAGAAAGTAGTTGAAGAAGTTTTGATTGACTTAATGACTGAGCAAGTCATGTTGGAGAGAGGATTATCTACAGGAGTCCGAGCATCATCAACAAGAGGACTCCAGACCTCCCCTTCTACTGCTCGCGTCATTCCATCCTGATCGACCGATGAGAAACAGACCAAGCACAGGGATGACATCGCAAATGCTAAGCTTATCCCATGCATTCTACCTACTTACTTACCACCTCTCAGTTGTTCCATCAACCATGAGAGTGTACCTCGAGACTTCAAGTACACTTTGATCACCACATACATTCTGAAAGGATTGCACGCAGTTTGTGTTGACTAGGATAAGATCGCAGCACTGAAATTTAGTGATTTTAACCTTGGAGATCATAAAGTTTACAACATGTTATCCCCGCATAAGTACTTAACTAGGACCAAAGGAAAGAATTCTAAGATTGTCCCGCAGTCATGGAACCAGAACCTCGTGCAGTCCACACTGCTTAATGTAATGAAGATAACACACTTCAGCAGACACCAGGAATTCAACGCATGAGTCAAGTTGCTGCTATCGTGCTACCACGGAGGATACTTATGGTTGGACTGCCGCATCACTGTGGATCCGACCTTGATCAATCAGATCACAGGAATTAGTATGGAAATCCCTGACCCACATGATTTTTACCCTGGAAAGACCTCATATCGAGCACTAGCATAGAGGATAAAAGAAACTTATGGTGATGTCGAGAAAGGCACATGAGGCTACAAGGTAGCCTCTATCCAGAGTGGTGCGGTGCGCCTTGCCTGTCAGCTGATTGCGGGCAAGCTAGTTCACAAGAATAGACCAACACAAGTGATTGGATTCGTAGTTGAACTTGCAAGGAAGTGCACCGAGGGACTACAGATGAACTGGGCACAATACCTTGTAAACTAGCTACAGCTTGATTGCAGAGAAGCACAAGACCAAGGGTATGAGTTCCACTTTAGTTGGTTGCTCATACTAATCGATTTCATCGCCTAGGAGCTACCAGAAGGTGCCACTTTTCCATAGATCAAACCCTTTGAACCACTGGACGTGAAGTTCTGTACAATGTGGTACTCCAACGACATGAACAAGAAATGGAAATACAATGTCGTCTTCCACGCCTATTACAACCAATTGAAGAATTCAATCCAGTCTACAATGCGCCTCACCCCAAACACACTTCATAGGTTTATACCTTTGATAAAATTCAGCACGAACCAACACTTCACATATATCACAGCGTGCACTGATGAGCACAAAAAATAGCTCCAGTCATACTACAAGTTGACAGAAGAAGACTTGGAGCAGATTACCAAGGAATGGTCGGCAGACCTCCTTGTTGCAGTGGACCCTACAGAAATGTCTGATGTGGATAGTTCCGAAGCTATGCCAGATATACCTGGACTAAGGAAGACTAAGAAGGATAATGAATTTCAAGATGTCCATAGCAGATCCACAAAGACTACTTCGATCTCACCTGCGCAAGGAGGTGATGGTGAAGAACTAGGTGGCACATAAGTTGAGAAAAACAAAGGCGAGGTTACTCCACCTAGAGAGGAGGAGGATCCCTCCAGGAAAAGGAATATTATGCCACCAAATCCCTCATCCTGAAAGAAAACTAAGGCCACCTAGAATACGTTTAAGACTACCCTCACATCAAACGACTTCGAATTCTTAATTGTTGCGCTGAATGATGCTTCACTAGAGATCGCTGAAAAGTAAGAAGCAAAGAAGGAGGAGGTATTCAGCTGAATCAAGGGTGAACTTCATGGATGATTTTAGGGGCTAAATTTCGCTCATGGGCTAATTTTCCATGGTTTTTCTAAAAATAAGAGTTGCAATTTTAAAAATGATTCGCCCAAATTCTATTGGATAAAATTATTTTACCTTAAAAATCGCCAAAATTTTATAAAAACTATATAAAATCCTTATAAATTTGAATGTTTTTACAAAAATATCACCAAATATTGATAGTTGGCATACGAAGGATTAATAAGATTCGCCAAGGTTACTACATTTTAAAAGAAAATTCCATCTTTAAAATCATCCTTGGTGAACTTAAAGAAGTGCAATAGGCACTCCAGTCCAACCGAGCAATTTCTACTGAACACTTGACAATGGGAATAGCAGGAATAGGCAATGATCCCACCCAATTACACCAGATCATCGATAAATTCGAAGCTCACCTTCAACGAGCTCAAGAAGACACAACGCAAGCCACCCAGGCTTTGACACAAGTACAAAGTTCACTTATAGAACAATAGAGTAAGGAAGAATAGGAAAATATAGCCCTGCAAGCGAAATGGGATGAGGAAAAAGCACAGTTATAGCATATCAAGGAATAGTTGCTAGCAGAGAAACTTGAAGTACAGGAAAGGGTTCACAAATCACTTAGCTCTGTGATGGTCATAGAAGTGAAGATTGAAGAACATGTCCCACAACAGGTGACACAACTTGAAGAAGTAATCCAGCAACTTTAGCAGCGCATCGTAGATATGGAAATTCATACCATGTCCAAGACTCCTCAAGAAATAAGAGACCTAAGGGATGCAACTACCCATAGCGTAGTTGGTTGATTAAAAACCCTTGCCTTGGAATGCAAGGAGATGAGCACTAGAAGCACCCAGACTTATGAGAACCTCACAGAGAATCCATATTTGTAGGCATTGGAGGCACAGCTTCAAGAATAAAAGCATCACGCAGATACGCTATAGGCGCAGCTAAAGGCCCTGACCCCAGTTGAAAGAATGAAGAGATTTCCAGAACAATGCACTGCCCAACAACAGGTACACACTCTTCAAAGTAAAGTGATTGAAGTCTCCCAACGACTTCAACCAATCCAAGAAAAGGCATGCCAACTATTCACTGAAGTTGAAATCCAAGGAGTTGAGCTTGAACAGGTTTTCATCACCACAGAACAACGCCTGAAAGGGCCAATAAATGACGCAGTGATCTAGGAGTTCACTGAGTAAGAGGTTGTCGCACTGCAGCTGGTCAAAGTATCTCGAGCCAAGTTCGAGGCATTCGAGGTAGAATTGATCGGACCTGAGTGACTCAGGATGAGTCACAGGTGAGTGTTGGGGGCATGTTGGCCCTTGACCAAGTTTTGAGGAACACTTGGTTATATTTGATCATTTTGGACTTCAACAACTTGCCAAAGATGGAGCGCTAGGCGAAGCAGAGATCACAGGATCTTGGTCCACTTTTGGGCCCTTTTAGGGTTTTGGGTTAATGTAATGGGAAAGGGATGTCGACCGGTGGGTTTACCCACACTTAGGCCCACTTTTGTAATGTATAAATAGAAGGATAGGAAACAAGTAGTAGATATGATTGCTTAGTGCAATTGGTAGTGCATCTATGTGATGTTGAATAAGTTCTCTATGCGAACTGTGTAAAGCTTGCAAGGCTAAGTGCAAGTTACTATGAGGTTTCCATAGAAAGCTAAGTGTTGTAGGATCTAGAGAGTTGCGTAGATCTTCTGTCCTATGCGAAGAAGGGTTTTGGAGGCTTTGTGTTTGTAACAGATTGAAGATGATAATAAAGAAGAATATCTTGTGGACGTAGCCCCGGGGTGGGGGTGAACCAGCTAAATCTATGTGTGATGCTCTCTGCTTTCATTCCATGTGTTTTTCTTATGCTAGGTTCTTTGATATGTCCACTTATGCTCTGTGCTTCTTAGATATGATGTGTATGAGGATGCCTGATGCTGATCTACTGGATTTGATCTAGGTTAATGTGGTTAAGTATTGAAATACTGTAGATCTGAGTGTACACTGCGATGCTCTGTGCTATATGCAAAGTAGAATAAGGGTTGAATATTGATGAATGATCGATGCTAAGTTCTCTGTAAAGGATATAATCATAGATATTTTTCCCATCTAAGGTTGCAGAAACATGAGTCTTGCAACCACCCCTGCCTCTACCTCGGGTGAGACTTCATTTGCTTCGCAGGTGTTGCCGAAAGGTTTGGTAGTTAGGGATTTATTGGTGCACTCTTGAGCATTGAACCCTGGGGCTGCCCCTGTACCAACAAAAAGACAATAGCAAAAAATATCACTTGATAAATTGGTATACAATTTGAACACCATGTGAGAAGGGAGGCCTGGAAATTAGAGACCCAACTTTCATGAATGAAACCAAGGGAGCTAAGATACTTTGGATATTTCTCTCAATTCTCACCTCTTGGTGGAAGCAAATCGTTAGGAAAAAATATATGTGACAAGAGCTATGGATAACTCTTGACTCTCCTCTACCAAACTCAACTAGCTCTCTTATTTGGAGACTTTGTAAAACTACCACTTCAACACTTTAGGGTCATCTCTCTTGAGTTCCATGTAATGATTGTAACATTAGAAAATAGGATTACAAGATTCCATGCCTCACTCCTTTAATTCAACACCCATCATTAGAAGGAGAATATTATTGGTTAGTAGATCAATGATTCTACACCCTTTTTTATCTTTCCACTTGGGATGGTCAACCCAGTGGACATCGGACTGGTTGGAAAATATTATCCCTTCTAGTCGATATAAGGTAGGAACTATAAAAGGTTTATTCACTTTTTTGAGGGGTGGCCCCTCTCAATATTTTGGTTTTCGAATTTAGAGGATGGGGCCCAAGAGGATAACCATACTTAGTTAGTCAAGGCTACCTACTTCACTTGGCCTATCAAGAATCACCCACTCAATCAAAAAATTAGGCTAAGATTTGGAAGTGAGATTATCTCCCTATAATAACAAAATTTTCTTGGGTTCTAGCACACAACAAAATTGGACAACTAAAAATCTTGAAAGGCATGGGATATAGGATCCTAGCTATTGTTCTCTCTATTTTTTGGTGGAAAATTCAACTGTGCCGCATCTCTTTTAAGAGTGTGAAATCATGTTGCAGGTATGACACTTCACATTTGTAGATTTGAGGAAAGAGATTTTGATGCCTCAATACTGGAAGAAAAATGTTCATGTCTTGGAAAGCATGGTATCCTTGCAGCTTAATGCATAAGTTGTTATTGAAAAGGGTCTCCATGGAAATACCGAAATATTTGTCATAGAAAATATGTCTAGCTAGAAGCAAGGTCATATTCAAGTAGGACTAGGTCAAGGAAAGATTTTTTTTGAAGCAAGGTAGGAGTATTTTAGATGAGATAATATGCTCCAATGGGGTGGGATTCAACCCTTTTCTCAACCTAGGAATAAGATAAAAGAACTAGCATCGATATTTATTACCAATTCATGCCTCTCCACCTAAAGTTTTGGTAGTTTTTTCTATAGCATGTCAAGAGATGGAAACTTAGATTGAGCATTGTTGATCTACAAAAACGGAAGGTGGAAAGATGCCAACATATTTTATTTTATGATTTTTCTTCAAAAGGTAATCCAAGGGTTGGTAGTGTTGTCGAGGGGAAGGGAGGTGTTGTCTTTGACCCTGAAGGAAATCAAGTAATAAATTTTGCATGGGGCATTGTTGTCACTTCTAATATTGATGTAGAAGCACTAACTTTACTCCAATATATTTTATTATTGTCTTAGATGGGAATGCAAAGAGTCGCAATAGTGGGGGAATTCAACAATTCTTATTAGGTATCTCTAGATCCATTGTCTGTAAAGGACATTTCACTTATGTCTCTAGTTCATGGGATTCTTCAAAAATTGTAGGGTTTTGAATGGAACCAAGTTATGTGTGGATAAAATATTTTGGAAGATTCAGAAGATAATTGAGGAGTGTGTTTGGAGGAAGGTATTCAAGTATTAAATTGGGTCCTCCACATGCCCCCTCCTATAGATATAACTCTAATCCTATGATGTCATTTTAATAAAACACTTAGTGTGACATGCATCTACAATGATACAAGGTCATATTATGGCATAAATTTTCCAATCCATACCATCATCTGCAAGCCCCAACTTTATATGGCATATGATGGTGAACAAGAAAATCGCATTTGGGTTAATGCCTGCATATCCTTGTGAACAAGGGATATGATGGTATCTCTCAAAATTTTCAATATCATTGTGAATAGTTTGTCTTGGAATTGTTATAGCCCCAATCCATATACCAAATGTTGCTTCCAGTCTCACAATGATCCGGATCTCCGGGACTTAGATCTGGATGGCTTCAATACCAAGAGAGGAGGAGCTTAGACGCTCCAATCTTGCATGAAAATAAGCATGTAAAAAAACATGTAAATGAAGTACTTGGGAGGTGAGGGTCAAAGAGGAGCCTCACCTCTAAAACAAATTACTAGTAAATCACTCAAAGCTAATTAATCTCACAATGAACAATAGAAAATATGAAAGAAGCCAAAATGAGTAACTTGATATTATGAGAAGGCTTCCTAGGTCTTTATATAGCATTACAAAATGGTCCATTGGACAAATTCAAGAAGAGCTCATTAAATGAGTCTCTATTATTAGTATAATAGATCTAACTACCCAACTAACAAAGTAGTGGAAAATAAAACCCAATACAATAATGTAAAGAGTTCATTAAATGATTCTCTATTATTATAAAAATAGATCTAACTACCCAACTAACTAAGCAATGGAAAATAAAACCCAATACAATAATGGAGGGGTAGGAATATTTTTGGCCCATATGAGAAACTTGTTAGCCCAATTAATTAATGAGGAGGTGGGCATCTACATGGGCAATCTCTTAGATTTATAGCTTTATGACTTTTGCATCCGAATTTAGACCATATACTCCCTAAAATATGGATCATTCCTCGCCCATTAGAAAATGATGGTCCCCATCATTTCACCCATGCTACAAAGAGACCCATGAGTACAATGTTCTAATTCCCAATAAAGGGAAGATTTTTGTGTGGTTGACCCATAATCGTTTACATTAATAAAAATGGAAAAATCATGACTTTTGAGCTTTGAATATTCTTATACAAATTTATTCATAACTTTTGCTACAAGTGATGAAATTAAATTATGTTGAAGACCCATTTGAGCTACTGAATAGATATTTCCATCGATATATAGAAATTGTTCTGAGGTGGCCCATGGAGTGAGAAAAACTAGGCCGAAGTTGAAGGGTGTGCGGCCACACTGGTTACAAACATGTGTTGCTTCAAACAAATATATCTCATAAACCAGAAAATGAAATGAAATTCCATGAAATACCCATTTTATTTATTGAAGAGATATTTCTAGCCATATGTGGAACTCCTTATTTATTTTCCTGAGAAGGGAGAAAAATACCATTGAACATGGTGGTACGCGTGGCCTCCTCGGGTCAAATACATGTTGATATTCAATCGATGGTATCTCTCAAACCAGGAAGCCAAATGATATTCTAAGAAATACCCATTTTCAAAATTGAAGTGATTTTTCTAGCCATATGTGGAACTCCTTCTGTAGTTTCTGGAGCAGGGATAAAAATACCATTGAATATGGTGGTATGCACTGCCTCCTTGGTTCAAATACATGTTGATATTCAATCGATGTTATCTCTCAAACCAGGAATCCAAATGATATTCCACAAAATACCCATTTGATATCCTGAAAATATATTTCCAATGAGATATGGCAGAGCCTCTGAAATGTTGTGTAGAGGTCACAACAACTCTTTGAAGTTGGTTTAGTGTAGAGGGCCACAAAGGATGTCAGGGGTTTGTAGAGTAGCATGGGATGTTGTAGAGGTTGTGGAACCTTCGTGGGCAGCATGGACACCCTGTAAATTTGTTGAAAATGTTGTAGATCAATAGATGTAGTGGATCCATGTAAATTTTTTGAAAATGTTGTAGATCAATAGATGTAGTGGATCCATGTATAGATGTAGTGAATCCTCGTATGGATGTAGTGAATCCATGTATGGTTCTCCTTGTAATGGTGAATGAAGATCTGAGGGTAAAAAAACAATCCTTGTAGTACATGTGGACCAATTGTGATTCTTATAGTGTATGGCCCGGAAAATGGATTCTGATAGTACCAAAAGGAGGTTGGTGATTTTTGCAAATGTTTGAACCTGCATCATGCTTCAAACCCTTGTTCTGATGGAGAGCATACCCACTTTGATACCACTGATCCATATCTCAAGGGCTAAGATCTGGATGGATTGAATGCCACGAGAGGAGGAGATTAGACGTGCCAATATTGCATGAAAAGAAGCATGTAAAAAAACATGTAAATAAAGTAATCGGGAGGTGAGGCTCAAAGAGGAGCCTCACCTTTAAAACTAATTACTAGTAAATCACTCAGAGCTAATTAATCTCACAATGAACAATAGAAAATATGAGAGAAGCCAAAATGAGTGTAATACCCATGCTCCCCCCAGCTTGTAATTAATCATTAATTATGATTACCATCCTATGGCATGTGAACAATGTAAATATATTATTTTTTATATTGGCAATAACTGACTATGGGGGTGAATCCTTGAAGTATTGGCCATGATATCACTAGAGGAAAGAGTGGGGAAACTATAGAGAGGACTCATTATGTCAAAATGACCCAAATTCTCTTTGTTGAAATAATAAGCCTCATCCTGATCCTAAGGGAAAATCATTTAATGAAAGAAGGACTGGTGGTTAAACAATCAACTACCCCCATGAATGGAAGCATGGAGAGTCTGACTGAGAAGACAAAAAACTATCAGCCCAAAGTACCACAGAGTGCAGTTTTCCTATAGGCCCAGATTGACCTGAGTTCCTTATGACCGAAGGAACATGACAGGTCGAGAACCTCCTTGGGGTAAAAAGGAGAGGGTGTGTAAGAGAAGTAGGATACCATTCAAAAAGAGGAAGAGCGCGTGAGGATTTCTAGATGTTAAGAATAATTGAATGATTAAGTTGTTATGGCTAAAGGGAGAGAACAAGAGAAAAGATCTATGAAAGTTTGCAGAAAACATGACCTGAGCAGAAGGTCGTGAGCTTGATGCTGAGGGAGCATATGATAAACCTTGCAGAGGCTGTGATAGAGAAAGAACCTCTAAGAAACTGCAAAAGTTCACTAGTGATATCATGGCTTGGCACAGGGGTGGCCAAAGTGCTAAGAACGAATTCTTCTAAGCCTACGGTTGGGTGGAAAGGCGAACACCCACAGTCATTTGGTCGGTGATTGACTGTAATAGATAATTATTTCATATTCCTTATTTACTATAATTGATATGAGATGTTCGATGTATGTGTCTATGACTATAATTTGCATTGCATGATTAATATTAGTAATGATTATCGTTCTTTTGTAAACCCCTGCATTTGAATGGTTTATGTTTGTCTCTGCTTAGCAACAATAGAACTATTAGACATGGGTATTCAAATGAAATTAGGAATAAGATTATGGTTTATGTGCTGGATGGAAAATCCTTAATGGAATTTTCACAAGGATTTATTTTGTAATGTAAGGGTCACGACAGACTCCACTAGAATGTTTCAGTCTCGTTGATCCCTTGAAAAAATGTTTCTCTATTTTAGAACTTAAGTTCTATGAATGGAAGGCACTTCCTTTGAACCAGTTATCCAAGATACCATGGGCTCATGCCCATGGCCTTAACCAAATCATGACTAATATTTGAGTGTGAAACCCTGAGACTTGTCATAGGAATATTATGACCAGGACCTTGGATCCCTTCGCTAGGTAAGAAAGGATCTAATATATTTTGGCTTCGAAATTCTGGGAGTTCATAGATTAGGGATGCTATGACTTTACAACCTTGGAAACCAACTGAAGGAAACCTGTTGGTGTGATTACCAATGAGGTTGACCGAAATCTGGCGGTTTCCTTCACCATGACCATGGAATCTGTCCCATCATTAAACCTTGACTCACTTCCTGGTCGCGAAGTGACGAGAACCGTAGATCTAAGGACATTTAGGATCTTCCCTCACTGTTGGATCTACGTCATGGTTAGTCCGACATTGACCACTCTGGGTCAAAAAGGAGTGTTAAGTGGGTGGAACCCCCGAACGCTGAACTTGTGAAACAACACTCGGTCTAATTAGGCTCACGAAAGAGTCAAGTGATTATTTTTTTTCTTTCTTAGAAAAATTTAAGGGAGAGGGCACACTTCCCTACCCTATCTAGCAGAGCATGATTCTAACACAGGCCTTGATGGGTTGGAGAATAGTCATAAGACTAGTTTACCAAGGCTAAAATGAGCATGTTGAAAGTATTACTGCCATATGGAAATTGTCTACATAAGTTCATTGAGGAGAAGGATGCAGATTAAAATTCAGTTTGGATTTTACCCAACGAGTTTGAATCATGCTAGACTGTGGCAAAAGAAGCCTATCATTTATTTTGGAGAAATGATAGCCAGTCCTACAAAAGTGGGATTATGTTGAGGAGCATTAATAATAAAACTTGGATGAAAATGGCATAAACCTGTTTTAAGGAGTACTCTAGTCTAGAAGGAAAATGGACTGAATAGATGGAAAGAATTTCGTAAGAAGTGGGCTTATGAAGCCTATGTTAATTAAAAGTGTTGATTAAATGAAGGATTTTGAATTGGGAGAAAAATCCTCCATGTCTAGAGGCCTTATTGGAGTAGGTGAGATCAACCTACTTGAGTTGTTATAACTGAAAAACTTCCTATTGGGGTAATCGCTCTTTGTAAAATAAAATAAGTCATGAGGATTGGGAATGAACCTCATGGAAGAAGTGAAATGACATGAGCAAGTTCAAAAGCTCATGGTTTTGGTAAGAGAATTTTTGGAGCACTTCTAGATGACCAATGGGTCATATACAGAGGTGGATGGTATCCATATAAGGTATGACTTGATATGCTCAACTAGTGGTGAGAGGGAATATAGAAAATGATTCCCTTGATAAAAACGTACGTTAACCAAAAATGGTTTGAGGCATGAAATATAAGCTTGATAAGTTGTCTTGTTTCCTTGGGAACTATTGGAGTTTCTTAGATAATATTTATGGGTTGTTGAATAATTTTATAATACTAGAGGAAAGAACACTTTCTTGTTTCTTGTTTTCATATGGGAAGAGGGACATTGTTATGACTATGTCTGTTAAGCTTTCCATGTGGATATCATGTACATGACTACAAGCTCTCAACTAAGAGGGAATACTAGTGTTGACTGTCTTTATGAGACTTGTTATGATAATGGCAGTAGGATCCTTGGGAGAAGGATCTGAAAGTCTGATATGTTCATGTGTATGAATTACATGGAAAGGGGGCAAGCAATGAGCTTGCATGATGAATGTTTAGATGTTTTTATTTATGCATGAGTGCATGGATTTAATGCATCATAAGGTTGCTTGATATAAGGACTGGTATTAACACCAAATAGATATGAATGAATGATGTTAAACATGCAAAGGATGCTCTGTTTTCATGATAAGAGGCACCATGATTATCCCTTTGATGATCACATGAGAACAATTGTGAACAATCATGAGTTGAATGATTTTAAAGTAAAGATGTATGTGAGTTCTGAAATATACCTATGGTACCTACACATAGGCTTATGATTATGCATGTGGTTAAGTACAACATGGATGTACATTAACAAAACAATAAATATGTATGGATAAATAAGTTGGATGCATAACAAAGATGCATGTTTATATTCCTTATGGAATATTTGGTAAACAATTGAAGCTAACTCAAGGTTGAGGCCATAAAAAATAGTAATGGATATGCAATAAGGAAGTTTCATGCCAAAGGAGTTTCCTGGGAAGGAACTGTGTGAAAACTCTGTCAGGAGAACATAGTCACAACCTTAATGACTACTGAGAATTGGGCAGTGGGCTACAAGTATATATATATATATATATATAAGAATATTGGATTACATTCTAAAACAAAATGTATGAGTGGAAGACTAACAAATGAATGTTGACCATTCTGATAACTGAATGGTAATGTGCAGAATGCACAGGTTCATGATTCATTGCGAACAAAATGTTTGTTGTTGTAGCATGTTGAATTACCAAGAAGGTTGAGGTGAACCTAACTAAGACTGCTCAAGGAAAAGAGCATGGAGATCACAATAATAACTATATTGCATAAGCAAATAAGGAGAAAAGGAGGAACACTTTTCTCACCCTGAAAACTATGAATTGTTTAACAGAGTTGTAAGACTTAGAAGAACAGTTGTGGGAACAAGTACCACTAGAAAAAGGGAAAATGAATAAATAATCATATTTAAATGAATAGGCTTGGTCAAACCGTGTTAAATAAAGGCAGTTAGGCCCTGGAAAATAACTCAGTTGGACTAAAAGTCTAGGGCTGTGTAGGATTTGAATGCGGGAATATTTCCTTGACTCCTTTCTTGTTGTTTATTGTATTTCTCTGGTATGGGAGACCAATTTAATGATGAAGGTAAATGTTTTGATACCATAATGATGATGGTTATATGATTGTAAAAACAATTGAGAATTTTTTTTGTTTCACTCATGAAAACATTAAGGATAATGTGATGAAGTGCATAAAGATATGCTAGGACATATCTAAAAATGTTTTATTGATTGCAATGCTATGATACATGCATTTTTATTTTTACATGACGACTAATATAATTGTGATATATGTCATGTGTAGAAAGAAATTGAAATTGTTGGGAAATACAATTACCAATGGTATAAAACCTCAAGAAGAGGATTAATGCGAGAGGGCCACTGTTGAAATATTTTTGAGGGGACTTTGGGAGCCCCATGAAGCACTACTGATGAGGTAAAAATAAGGGGAAAAAAAGGGGTGCTATTAGCTAGAACATGTATAAAAATTTCCATGTTTGTATGGCATAAGGTATAAATGGATTTGGTAAGAACCCATTCTGAAAGGATTTCATTATCTTACTGATAGGAAAATAATTTTAAGTGGCTATTGTATGTCATTGCTACCAAAGCAGGGTAAGATTCAAGAAAGAAGAATCTGAACTGTAAAGAGAGGAAGCCTATGCTAGTTAAGGATGAGTTATAACCCTTGCAACAAAACGCATGAGCAAAGAGTACCATGGATGCAATGACCAATCTAGGGAGATTGGGAATAAAGGTGCTCATAGTTAGCACATTGCATGGAATGCATTGAGGAAATGCATATTGCATAGGAGGGAAGACACTAGATTGCCCATTAAGGAAGGAGGACCTTCCAATACTCTACTTGAATTGTAGAGGTGTTAAAGAAAAGATAATTTGGGTGGCCATGAGTGTTGGCCCCCTGGTTACTAATGAAGGAGAAATGCTTGGGTGCATTCAAGAGAAAATTTTAGTTTCATATGTACTGATTTGGGATCATGATCAACCCATAGCAGGTAGCATAGTCTTGCTGTAAGAGTGAAGAAGAATGATTAAACCTTATGGTTAATAGGTTGTCTAAGCTCCAACACACCATGACAAGGTGCTTTCCATAAGTGTGGGAAACTTAAATAAAATGTAAGGGAACATTGGGTATGAATGTAGCCATGAATATTGACACATGGATTAAAGTCATTTCGCAATTAAAATTTCATTGGGAAAATTTAGTGTGTTGAAACGATGCATATGTAAATAATGATATTCCCTTTTGCCTTGTACCCTTGAATAGATGAAAATGACTTGCATTGTTAGTATGCATAGTTTTGAAAATATAATGTGCATGAAAAATAACAATTTGTTTGGCTGAGGAATGTTGAAATTGCAGGAAGAAAAGGGTCTTGGATATGCTAGTGTTGTAAGCCCATAAGGAAGACCAATTAACTGCTAAGAAAAACTGCTATGGGAAGGAAAGTCCCATACTTGTGATTCTGGTTCCTATGCAGAGAAAATCTAAAAATAAATGTGGAATTTGGAATTCTGTGGGTGACAGATTTGCAAGAAAATTCTGAATTTGAAATTGATGATACTATCTCATAATTTTTGTATACCTGTGATACAGGTGAGGTGAAAAATATATGTTTAGGAAGTACAGGTGAAGGTTGTTAAGTTGGAAATCATGAAAAAGGATACTATTGAGATAGGAGAACCCTGTGGTAAGACATGATTTCCCTAGAATATATTGTGTTGTGCTAAAACAAGATGGAGGGATGGATCGACATAGCAAGTCTGAGGGATGCCTTGACTATAAGGCTCAATGATGTCTTTAGAAATCTTCCTGTGTGAGAAATCCTTAGCAATGCAAGATGGATCACTCGAGGGACTGTATAGTAGAGAAGGGGATGCCTGAGCCTGGGCCTGGAGGGTGAGTGGCCACAAGGAATAGGATACTTTGATAATTCTCATAAACTATTGATTGGGATCATGCACACAATGGGTATGTCCAGGAAAAAAAATAGTGATCCAAGATAACAAGACAACCATGTGGATGCAAATCCACAAACTGCAGAGATAAGTATTGTTCTAGATTATGAAATTTTCCTCTTGAATTTTGAACAACAGTAAGATGTTTTCGCATGAAATTGTGATTAATATGCTTGTTGTCCAAAATTATTGACGAAAAGTGATGAAGGCCAAGGGTCTGGAAAGGACCTGAAAAAGAAAGAGGATCAAGATTTCTAAAGTAGATGAATGACAAAGGGGTGTTACTAAGAAATAACACTGAGGACAATGTTCCTTTTTAAAGGGGAGGGGATTGTAATACCCATGTTTCCCCCAACTTGTAATTAATCATTAATTATGATTACCATGTTATGGCATGTGAACAATGTAAATGTATTATTGTTTAGATTCAAATAATTGACTATGAGGGTGAATCTTTGAAGTATCGACCATGATATCACTAGAGGAAATAGTGAGGAAACTGTAGAGAGGGTTCATTGTGTCAAAATGACCCAAATTCTCTTTGTTGAAATAATAAGCCTCATCCTGATCCCACGGAAAAATCGGTTAATGAAAGAAGGACTGGTGGTTGAACAATCAAATACCCCCATGAATGGAAGCATGGAGAGTCTGGCTAAGGAAACAAAAAACTGTTAGCCCAAAGTACCACAGGGTGTAGTTCTCTTGCAGACCCAGACTGACCCAAGTTCCTTCTAATAGAAGGAACAAAACAGGTCCAGAACCTCCCTGGGGGGAAAAGGAGAGGGTGTGCAAGAGAAGTAGGATACCATTTAGAAAGAGGAAGAGTGTGTGAGGCTTTCGAGCTGAGAAGAAGAACTGAAGTATTAAGTTGTTCTAGTTAAAGGGAGAGAAAAAGAGAAAGGATCTCTGAGAGTTTGTAGAAAACTTGACCTGATCAGAAGGTCGCAAGATTGATGCTGACGGAGCATCTAATAAACCTTGCAGAGGTTGTGATAGAGAAAGAACCTTTAAGAAACTGCAAAAGTTCCCTAGTGATATCATGGCTTGGCACGAGGGTGGCTAGAGCGCTAAGAATGAATTCCTCTGAGCCTATAATTGGGTGGAAAGGCGAACATCCACAGTCAGTTGGTCAGTGACTGACTGTAATAGATAAGTATTTCATATTGCCTGTTTACTAGAATTGAAATGAGTGGTTGGATGTCTGTGTCTATGACTAAAATTTTCATTGCATGATTAATATTAGTAATGTATATTTTTATTATATGAACCCCTGCATTTGAATGGTTTGTGTTTTCCTCTGCTTTGCAACAACAGAACTATTAGACATGGGTCTTCAAATGAAATTAGGAATATGATTATGGTTTCTATGCTGGTTGGAAAATCCTTAAGGGAATTTTCCCAAGGATTGATTTTGTAATGTAAGGGTTGGGGCAGACTTTGTTGGAATGTTTCAGTCTCGTTGATCCCTCAAAAATACCTTTCCCTGTTTTAGAACTTAAGTTCTATGAATGAAAGGCACCTCCTTCAAACTAGTCGTCCAAGCGACCACAGGGTCATGCCCATGACCTTAACCAAATCATGGCTAAGAGTTGAGTGTGCAACCCTGAGACATGTCAGAGGAATTATATGTCTAGGACCTTGGAACCCTTCGCTAGGTATGAAAGGAGATAAGTTATTTTGTCTTCGAAACTCTGAGAGTTCAGAGCTCCGAGATGCTATAACTTTACAACCTTCGAAACCAATCGAAGGCAACCTACTAGTGTGGTTACCGGTGAGGTTGACCAACATCTAGTGGTTTCCTTAACCATGACCATGGGAGATGTCCCATCATTAAACCCTGACCCACTTCTTGGTCATGAAGTGATGAGAACCGTAGATCCGAGGACATTCAAGATCTTCCCTAACCATTAGATCTACGTCGTGGTCAGTCCAGCATCGACCACTCTGGGTGAAAAGGAGTGTTAAGTGTGTGGAACCCCCGAACATCGAAATTGTGAAGTGATGAGACCGTAGATCTGGGGACACTTCGAGATCTCCCATGACCATTGTATCTACATCGCAGTTAGTCCAGATTTGACCACTCCGGGTGGCAAGGTGTGTTAAGCGGGTGGATCTAGACCATGTTCATTCCGAAGCTGACCACTCTAGGAGTAAAGAGGAAATTACACATGGGATCCCCCGAAAACCGAATTCGTGAAGCAATGGAGGGTGTAGATTTATGGATATATGTGGACCCATCTCGATCGTGGAGTTCGAAATTCAGAGCTCCAGGATATTTCGTAGGTAGGAGAAGACAGAGACTCCCATAGGCTATCAGTTCGTAGGGATGTGGCATGCTGACGTCACCTAGGGTGACGTGGACCCATGTTCAACATGCCACGTGTCATCTGGATTCGTGATTTTTACATACCTTATATGCCAATTGGAACATGACACATTTCACCCATTGATGGTGCCACATTTCATCTCTACCACTTGCCATGTGTCAAACCCGGGTATATTCTTGCATGGCCTAATATCTGGTGGAATACTCGAGGCACTGGGATTTCGAAACTTTGAGAAATTTGGGGTGCTGGGATGTTGGGGTTACTTCGGCCGTAGGCCCAGATCCACCTGTTTTTGCCTCTACGTTTAATGTGTCGCCATGTGTAAGTGTGGACCCTTCAAGAGTCAAGCACAAAAGAAATAGAGTTCTCTCGATGTCGATGAACTGTGAGAAGCAAGAGATCAATATTAGTCATGCGATCATGAATGAAGACAAATCTTGAACGTTGAAACTTTTTGTGTAAGTCCTGTCCACTTTGATGGTCGTACATGGTCCACAACACCATCCACATCACCTACCACATTGGCCTACCACATTTCCGACTGTACATTAGCACATCACCATACGCACTTTTTTTTCCATGTCAGCATGACATGTCACATTTCCACTTCATCATACGGGTCCACATCATCACAGTACCAATGTCTTCGTTGCTCATCAATGTTCAGTATTTTTCAATTTTTTTTTTTGTGACATGGATATTTGTTGATGCTGATGAACTCATCGAGCATCGACAAGATTACCAAGCCTTACAATTCCCACACAAAACTCATTCTACCAACCACCAATGCCAATGAAACAAATTTTCATGGCATAAATTTTAGTCATCCAATCACAAGCAAGAACAGATCCTGATTGTTGATCCTCCCATGTGAACTGTGCTAAAAAATGCCACCTTTTTCCCGAGTGCAGAAAACATTCTAAAAAGTCATTGATGAGAGAAGAAAACATTTTGCTATTTTTGCGATACATTTTGATCATGAACTCCATTTGAGGCATTCTTTATATTGTTGGAAAGGTATCGCCAAGATGTACAACTTTGTACTTATAAGTTTTTCGTTATTATGTATTATTAGCGTATTGTTTTTTAAATAAAGCTATGACTTGTAAAATTCTTACGATATTTTTGTGATAAATTTTGATTCTGATCCCTGTTTTGAGAATTCCTTATATTGTTTGAAAGGTATCATCAAAATCTAAAACTTTTTTTTTATAAGTTTTGATTGGTTTGGTAAAGTTTGCTTCAGGTTTTCAAAATAAAGGAAATTAGACTTAGGGAAGTGATTTGAATATTTCATTTTAAGATCAATAAATTGTTTTATCTAATAAATTTGTTACAAACAAATTTTTTTATTCCTAATATAAATTTGTTATGATCCAAGGGGGAATCATATAACATGGTAGTTTTCCATCAATTGACAAACACAAGCATGAGAATTGAGTTGGAAGAATTGTTGTATGGGTGCATGACCATTCCAATTTTAGAAGTGAATGGTTACTAAAGATAGAATAACAACTCAACTAGAGTTCATTATGCCTTTAAAAAAAAAAATAAAAAAAAATTAAAGATGCATGCATGAGGTTGCTAAAGAAAGAACAACGTGTTGAATTATTTAACCAAGGAAAAATTTATGACGTTGAGCATGCATGGATTGAAGTCAGGTAGTTAATTGGAGATGGCGCTAAATGCATGGATTTTTGCATGGACAATTTATCAAGACTTTTGTTCATTGAAGATGCAAATTACATGAGTAGATTGCATGACTTTTTATAAAGTCAATTTTAGTTTTATTCCATAATTAAAATTAGTTTTATCTTATAAATAAAGATATCGATCTCTGAGCAAAGGATCCTTGATCTGTGGAACTATTTCAATAGCTTTTCAATCAATGGAGGGATTTCAATAGGATTGTAAATGAAGGATTATTTTGATACCGAATTTAGAAACTCTTTGGAGTCAAGGCATTCTAGTTTGCTGAATTTTTGAGTGTTTATTCATTATTGTCGATTATTCTACAATTGATTAAATGTTATAGGCATCTAGTAATAATTTCAATATTGTTACACTATCTTAGTTGGTTCAATGAATTGTTGGATACTTTTGGTAAACTATTATTTGATTTATTAGTTAATCTTCTTTTTAGGTCATCTAGGATATTGTGGAATTATTTATGAATAACTAACAATTAAATTTTACCTCTTTTTGTTGTTAATTAGTTATTGTTTTTTGGATACCATCTTATGAGTAATATATTCTTAGTGGAATGATTTCTTATAGAATATAAAGTCTTATATAGTTTTCATTGATTGTTTCCATATGTTATCCTCAACATAGCTTTCTCCAAAATCCTTAGTTTATTTATTTGTAAATAGACTTAAAACACAAAAAAATAAAAAGAATGAAATCATATAACTTTTAAATCACATAACTCTGGATTGCATCAGAGTTATGTGATGCACCAAGATTTGATGGTACTAATCCAACTGACACATTATTGGCACAAATGGAGGAAGCGTTCCTAGAGGAATGAAGGGTGTAGGCCATGGATTCATTCATCAGAGGAACATATGCACGTTGGTGGGTGACAAACCATGGGAATATACATGAATGGGAACAGTTGGTTTAGTTTATAAAGGTCAAATTCCAACCTATATATGACTTTGAATTGGTAAATAGATATAAGGGTACTGAAGATCCTGAGGAGCATATTTTCTTTTGTGAGAGGTGTTCGACAACCAAGCGATTCCCTTTCACCCAATGGGACCATCGGTTTGTCCATACCATGGATATGATCCTTAAGAGATAGAACATCCAAGAGGAAACAAGAAGTCAAACAAGAGACTAAGGAAGTGTTATTACACAGTTCTGTGTGACATTTAATTTCATGGAAGAAGACCCAATGTGGAAGGAGGCCCTCCTATGAATTAAAGATTCCATATTTCATCATCAACCGAAGAATGTCACGCCAAAGTTTGTCTGTTCCTATCAAAATCCAATGGTGTTACAAGGAAAATCTCTCTATTTATAGGGGTAAACCACAACAGATGGAACAAAATGCATAAATCAACTCTAATCTAAACCACAATAGACAAAACAACACCTAGAAATAAACTATAATCTCAAGTTTGCTAGATAAATGAAAATGCTAATAAGAGAAGGCTAGAATCCTACCTCATCCGATGTCCGAAGAAGACCAAGGTTGAGCTCATGACCCAAAGCTTAATACCTGCAACTTGTCCTCAATATCCAAGATACACAATCATGTGGAAATTATATAGAATGTTAGCATATAAACTAGCATAATCCATTAACACGCATAACAAATACACCCATGGAAAGTAATAAAAATATTTGTGACATATAATTGGACGAGAAAAGAGTATTTCTATTAATGTAATCAATAGATGTGCATAGGTGACAAACTTTTGTAACGACACATATCAGAACCGAGAAACTAAGTCCCTCCAGCTGGGCCTTCATTGCTTCAATCCTCGACAAATGAAAGCTCACAAGTAGTAGGAGTCAATGAGGTTCTCCATCTCAATATAAAAAGAGCTTGGGAACTAAACACAAGAAGTTCATACTTTCAAGGACAAAGGGATGCAGACTCAATATGAGGTGAAATTTCTCCATAGTGTATTTGCTCTCAATGATGAATCTCTTCAAGTCTTGTATATGGATCAAATTATATCCTTCAAATGGAGTTGAAGGGTCGATTCAGAGCATTTCTAGTATACGAAAGGTCAAGGACCATGGATCTCGTGAATTGGCGTGGAAACCTAACATATTTTTTAATTTTTGAGCACAAAACCTGATATACATGTGTTGTAATGGAGCAATCTGCATATACACAAGTTGTCTAATTGTGGCTCACATATATGGACACAAATTTGTATTTTTGACTCTTGAGTGAGTAAAATGGGGGATTTGAGTCTACAGAGGGAAATAGAAGGCCATCAAACCAAAATGAATGGAGTGTGGAAAAATTTCTATAACATATGCCCCCTAATGTGTGAGGTCAGAGGAGTATCCGTAATGGCCGAAACACATTATAATTCCCAGAAGTGGAGTAATGAGGACTCAGCTGGAAGAACTAGTTACCCATGAGAATATTACAATTCGTATTGACTTTGTACACATGGCTTCCAAACTTGATTACATTGTAGATCTATGTGGATATATAAAAAATAATTGTTCATGGCCATGAATAGGAAATACAAAGTGGACATATGCCATAGGCTGCCATAGTCACGAATAGTGGAGTACAATCTCAAAATCAACTGAAGATATCTGTATACAGTAGAGTACAATCTAATCTTCTATGATAACTGAATTCATATATATACTAGTCCTATGAAAGATAATAAAAGATATGGGATGTTGATACTGTAAACTAGAGGTCTTCTACATAAGGGAATAAATTACAGTTTAAAAGAAAAACATGTTTGTCTTAAGTGTGACTATGCATTTTTAGTTGTGGAATCTCTATCAAGCTTGAATTAGGGTTTTATGCAATAATATAAACCCTAATCCTAATAGTCTATATCATCATATATAGATAACATTGTCATCTACATCTAGCTCAACCTTCCCCTATGTCCAATGTAATATAATTTTTTAAAATTTTACTATACATACGTCGGACCTTCGATGTATGTCTGTTCATTCTTGATAGGACATGTAGCTCTTATGTGTCTCCACTCAAATAGACATTGTGAACCATGGCATTGTGCATCTGAGGAATCCATCACACCATATCGTTGGATTGTTGAAAAACTACACATTTAAGAGCATCGCCACGCCGACATAGGTCGTCGACCCTAAAGTCAAAATTTCAATGGCATCCACATCATATTTCCGATGGTACTTACGAGTGCCTATGTCACAACAACGAAGACCAATGTCGATAAAAAGACAATGACTTACTTGGTGGCAGTTTCTTGGGAAATTCCATGTGGCAGACATAAGCATCTCAATACCGACATTTGAATTATAGTTGGCAGTACGATGATGATTTGCGACGAACATCTATTTCGTAAAATCTCTCCACCAGATGCCACATGGACTCTTTGTACGTCGAATATGCGATATATTGTGGCACCGTCGAGAGTGCAACAGAAGGGGTTCGACTAATAGCTAGAAATTGCACTTGTCGAAAGCTAGACAGACGTTCGTTGGATGGGTGTTGCAACGACGTTGGAAAATGAGCCAAATGTACTAGTGCATCCACACACAAATGAACAAAAGATATATCATGGGAAACCCAATACAAAATAAAACCTGGATAGAAGGTGAGGCCTATGCTCTACTCTCTTTTCTTCCGTTATGGAAATGCAAATACAAAGAAAGAGGCACTCACTGTGGAGTTGCCTTTGACATTATGGCCTGTATGGATGCTACAAAATATTTTCCTCCTCTATTATAATCTCAAAATACCACTCCTAGCTGCTATGCTCCACTATGGAACAAGTACAATGCTAAAGAACATAACCCTTTCTCCTCCTAGTGTCTCGGTATTTTACATAGCCCAATAGTCGTCTAGGGTTAGTATTTTTTGCATCCTCAACCCTAAATTAGTGATAAAGTTTGAAACTTATAGAATATTCTTGAAATTCCACATGTGGCTAGCCCCATATGTGTGACTAATGGGGGCTAACATGGCATCCACTTGTACCATGGTGGTCAACAAGGTAGGTCAACTTGCGAGAGGCATAAATTTTGCATACAAGCTTTAGTTGAGGTTATCACTGCACTGTTGGAAATGTCTCGATGTGTAGATCAACGTTAAGGGTGTGGGCAGAAGTTTTGGACATTATAAACCCAAAAAATGATGTTTAATGCCTCAAAATGGCTCCGGAAGGTTTTGTACCCTAATTTTTCAACTGGGACCTGCCACTAAAATGGCCCTGCAATCCTATTCCTCCAATTTTTCCACCTATAAAGTACTAATATAGATGAACAATTATATGATGATCTAGTATGGATCATCATTTGATAACCTTGGTTCGAAACTGGGAACTTTAGCACCCTTTAACATTTGAATTGGATAAAAAAATGAGTGTCCATATCCCTGCAACTATTACAAAGAAGGAAATGCTACAAKTGGAGGATGATTCAACTTGTATAGCATCCTACAAAGAAAATGCAGTCACAATGTAGTATTGGCCCAATTATGAGTATTTTCTATTTTTGTTACTAAATGTTTTGTTGTTTAGTGTTTTTATTACTACAGTTTGTAAGATAGAACACTTGCCATCATATAATAGAAAGGATGGTTATGATCATTTTATGATTCAAATAGTTAGTTTCTTAGACATATGGCTGCAACCTACTTTTCAAATTTTGTATTACATAGTTGTATGGTCCAACTATCACATTTTATAATATGAAAATATACATGTTATTGTGAAAATAAATAAATTTTAAACTTGAATTGAAAAATTATAAAATAAATATATGCAAATTCTAAGATAGTATTAAATGAATGAAAAAATGTTTACATGAGCTATATGTTGTCCCCATAAGAAGTATTATTGTTCCAAACACACCCGCCATCCACTATATTCAGAGAAAAAACAATTACTTCACTAATTCAACACAAATTTTCAGTAAAGTGTATGTTCATTATTGAGTGTGTTGCGGTACCCAACATTCTCGAAGGAATGATGTTACAATTTGCATTGTTTTTGTTTTGCAGTGTTATCATTGGATTTTTTTGGCCTTAACAACAACACACCTTGACCAATACACTCAACAACTTAAAAGAGATGTGGATTGATTGCTCAACTTGATGTTTAGTATTTGTAATAAGCCAATTGGAATTACTTACTATTCTAAGGTTGCTTTGCTTAGTATTTAGTTAATGATGCTTCACCTCCGGATAGTAAATTTGACCCATTTAGATTTTTATAAATCTAAAAGACCTTGCTTTATCATGTTTTATTTTGTTGTGCAAGTGACCCATTTAGGTTTGTTTGTATTTATGTTTGTTTGTATTTATGTTTGTTTTGCATTTAGGTTCGTCTACAATGACGTATTTTTTTTATTTTGCTTTATCATGTTTTATTTTGTTATGCAACTGACCCATTTAGGTTTGTTTGTATTTATGTTTTTTTTTTTTTTGCATTTAGGTTCGTTTGCAATGATGTATTTTTTTGATAATATAAAAATTATGTTCTTGGCAAACCTGTTTCGAATGATTTATAATTATATTTTTTTATTTAAATTAATGTTTTTAATATTTAGATAACAATTTTTTTTACATGATATTTTATAAAATTCAAAAAAAGTTTGATAATTTTATATTAAGTATCTGATTTATTTTTTAAAATCAAAAAATTCTAAAAAAAATAAAATAATAAAAACAAATTAAAAATAGATAATTATTGAATAATGTCAAAGTTTTTTAAAGTTGGATTTTTTTTAATAATGATGCTTGTTGATTTAAACTTTGAAAAAAGTGGAAGGATAGTGATATCTTAAAACCCTGGGAAATATGAAAATGATGAAATAAAAAAAAAAAAAAATAGTATATATTATTATTTTTTAAAGAAAAAAATTGTTTATAATATTCAAAATTATTGGTTTAGTTTGTGTTGATACAATTTTAAGATTTTAATATGTAGTAATATTTTTATGTTTATAGGTGTTGGATTATTAACATATATCCTTATGAGCAAGGAAGAAGAACTTTTAACCAATCAAAAGAAAATTTAAATCATATTCAAAGACCAAAAATCAATCACAATTTAAATAATATCCAAAATAAGGTCAATGTCTCCTATTATCATAATTAATGATATACTAATAGGATCATGTAACTTTAAGTAATATTTATCCTTAATCTTATACATGCAAGTAAATATTATTCTCACTTTAAGTAATATTTATCCTTAATCTCATACATGAAAGTAAATATTATTCTCAATTATAATATAGCCTCTTATATAAAAAAAAATTGCATTAATGATATATAGAAATTGATTCAATTTCTTTTATTTTAATAAGAAATAAAAAATAATTAATAATACTGAAAAGCAATATATTGTGACATAACCAAATATAAATATTATATCTCTTCTGTTTTGAACGGGAATAATACTTCTCTTTGGTTTTTACCTTTTTTACCCAGAATAATCTCTGTAGTTTTTAGGGACTTCTCTGCGGTTTTCAGAAATTATTTTTGGATTCTTTAACGAGTTGAGCATTTAGGTGTCTGAAATGAGGTGAGTCACTTTTTACTTTGATCCAATTTTAATTTTACGTAAAGAGATTTAAATATATATATTTTATTTTTATTTTATTTTAACTTTCATAAGTAAAATTTGTTTTGAGAGATAAAGTCAATCCATAATAATAATTGTTACATATTTTTTCTCTTCTTTTCAATATGAGCACTCCACCACCTATTCCAAAAACGCATCCTAACAAGGGGAGGCCCCTCAAAATCACCCTAGAGATCCTTTATGATTATATGGAATCAGTAGAAAAAAGAAAAGAACAGAGATGCCAAAATCCAAATAGAGTTAGAAACATTAGAAAAAAGGAGTGAAGAAAGAGACGTAAAACTCCAAATAGAGCTAGAGGCAATGATTGATAAAAAAAATTAAAGATATCATTCAAAATCAAATAGAGGATACATTCTTAGGGTTCAAGAGTGAATTGCAGATAATGAAGGATAGAATTCAAGAAATGGAAAAACATAAACAATCAATCCAAGAAGGAGGGGTTGAAGAAAATCACAACTTGAGAGATAGGATTAAAGAAGAATTAAAAAATAAATCACAAATTGATACAACTTACCTCATAGAAGCAAAGAGGCTAGGAAAAATAATTGATCACAAAGATAGGTTGATCCGTGTCAAAGTAAGTTGTAATGACCATAAATATAGCATACTTAGTAAATCTCTGAGCTTAAAAGGGTCGGGAATATTTAAAAATGAAGACCTCATTCCCAAAGACCAATCTGAATTAAGGAAGGAAGTTCAAAAGGTAAAAGAATCCAGGAAAGAAGGAAAATGGGCAATAATTAGAAATCAAAAAGTTATTGTTAGGGATAGAGACCAGAAGGATAATAATAAATAGGAATTTGGGACACGCGTGATCATTTTTTGGAATTGTCGTGGCTTTCCATGGCGCAAAGGTCCTATGATAAGTTGGATCCCGAGTGATATTGATATTATCTGTCTAACTGAAACTTGGGAGCATGAGGAGTCTAAGGTCCCTAGTACGGAAGGATTTGTCCTGTGGTCAGCATGGAACAAAAAATCCCACCATAGAGGGATAGGAGACATAGCTTGTTATATTATAAAGAGCATTTCTCCTCACATTCAACTTCATAAGATTGACCCTCATAATTAATACATTTGGATAGAAATTTCAGACACCAATGCTAAGAAGATGTATGTAACAATTTGTTATTTTGCACCTATTAATTCTACTTTTTATAAGAAAAATAATCTAGATAAAAATTGTCCCTATAATAATTTAGAACAAGATATTTATAATTTGAAAAATGAAGGTAATATCCTCCTTTTAGGAGACTTTAATGCTAGGACTGCAACTAAACAAGCTATTGTTTTAAGTAATGAGTCCAACCATAATCATTTATGGCTAGATGAGGACCTTGTTTTATCTAATAGCTACAAAAGAAGCTCTAAAGACCTAATTGAGAACTTGTTTGGTACTGAGCTGTCAAGCTATGCAGCTCTCAAGACTTGATAATTTGCAATGGAGTAATGAAGTGGCCAAACTCCAACTAGATGACCTATGTTCATGGGCTAGGTAGTAGTGTTGTAGATTATGTGATATATGATATCCCTGTTTCCAACCAAATAACAACTTTTTACCATTTAAATGACCATGAACCTGACACTGATCGTAAGCCTTTAACCCTAACTCTAAAATTTTCCATGCATAGGAGCACCATTGAAGAGAATTCTAATAATCAAAGGAATTTGCGCTTTGACAAAAGAAAAGTTGACATTTTATTAAAGGATTTAAATAGTAAATTAAACCTCCTAACTTATAAGGACAACATTGAAGAACTCTATCATAATTTTACAACTACCCTTTCCACTTCTATTAACAAGTTCTCTTTCGAGGTGTCCTATAATAATAATAATAGAACAACCAACCCTTGGTATGCTAAAGAATGTAAATCGTTAGGAAAACCATTAGGGATGCTTCTAATGATCCCTTAAAACTTGATAAGATCAATACGTACAAAGCCCTAATTAAAAGGAAAAAAAAAATGCTATATCAATAAAAGGCAAGAGCAACTTTCACAACTATACAAGTTGGATCCTAAGAAGTTCTGGAGCCAAATTCTAAAACGCAATACTAAAGAAAATTATAGGATTCCCTTAAGGGACTGAAATTCCTACCTTAAAAGTCTTTATGAGTTCCCTAATGCCATGGACACCATTCATATTGTCCCTACAAAGGAAGAACTTTTTCTTTAGATGACATAGAGTTTAGGGTTAAGCGGCTCGCATATGGGAAAGCTAAGGACATTGAAGGCTACCAAGCTAAAAATTTTAAAATCGGAGGGCTAATCCTTATCCCTCACATACACAAGCTCTTGAATTTAGCAATCAAGAAGGGATTCCCTAAACCCTAGACGTAAAGCCTCATTGTTCCTATTTTTAAAAATGGGGATAGAAACATTTCCTCTAATTATAGGACCATTATGATTAACCCGATTTAAGCCAAGCTTTATGGAATTATTTTGGAAAAGAAGATTAGCCTTTGGCTAGAAAGTCACGGTAAAATAGACAAAGACTAGGCTAGGTTTAGGAGATATCATTAAACTGTGGACCATCTTGTTACCTTTAGGATCATTGAAGAGGAGTTCTGCAATACTAAAACCAATCTTTTTTGTTGTTTCATTGACTTTAGAAAAGATTTTGACATGGTTCCTAGGAAAAAGCTTTGGAATAGGTTGGAAGAGATAAAAGTGCCTCTCGAGTTGAGGATGCTGCAATAAGGATGTATGATAACATTATTGCTAAGTTTAAAAACACTGAGGGATGGTCAAAAGAGGCTAACTGCAATATCAGAGTTAAACAAGGTTGTCCCTTGTCCCCTACCCTTTTTGGCATATACATTGACAAGTTAGAAGAATGCTTGGAAAAAGCAGGTTGTGTCGGCCCTACTCTCACTAGTATAGTCATCAATC
>JZKD02S1674376.1:128319-152350 GCA_000966675.3 Picea glauca | reverse complement strand
GAAAAGGAAATTTCCAAGAAGGTTGAAGGAAGCACCAAGTATGAAAGACATCAAATAAAAAACCCAATCTAGAATTCAAGGATGAAAGAAGTTGGTGGATAACATCAACCTCAAGTGACAAAAGGAGAAGGAAGAAAATATACAACAAAGTCCCCATAAAATACTTGAAGAAATTGAACTCAAACTTCAAAATGTCGATGTAAAATATGATGGAATTATCTTTAAAGCAATAATAATAGAATATTAAACACAAAGGATAAAGGACATTCATTGTACCAAAAAATGAGATTGAGTACAAAGGGGTGGAATATGAAGTTGAACCTAATCAATACATTGGACATGAAATACAAAGTACATACATCCTCATTACCAAGGAAGAAGATTCCATAATCAACATTATTCATGGAACATAACATAATGAACCATTACTTGATGAGATATTATCAAAGACAAACAACTACAACTAAATAGAGAAGTTATAGAAACAATGCATGAAATTAAAGGAGAGAAAACCACGTGATAACAAGTTATGGATCAAGACCAAAAACACTTGAATTTGAATGGATGGATTGTCATCAATGGAAATGAAAGAGAATGAACATAAGGAAATATTATTATTTGGTTTCATTACATGCAAAACCCTAAGCTACAAAGTTTCGAGCACTTTGAAGGAGGATAGTATGCTATGACCCTATGGAGGGTATAAATGAGGTTGAATGTGTATGTAATAGGGGTACACCTAATGGGGGACAATATGTGTATATAGAGGGAAATATAGTCATTATGTACACATGAACTTATGATTTGGATATATTGATGTATAAGGATTATTTGAAGGACGTTCTCCTAATATACAAGGAGTTATTATGTAACTAGTATCTATTTTCACTTTAGGAGTTGTCCTCCAAGCTCACAACTTGTGTACATTATGTGTATGTTGGTTTCTTATGCTATATTAAAAATTCGATACACAAAAGTGGGAAAGGCATTTCAAGGGTATGGTACTCATGGAAGAGGTTCATACCTTATACTTTCTAGCAAAGTGGAATTGTTGAGAGGAAGAATAGGGCCTTGATTGAGATGGCTAGATTTTTGCTTCAAGCAAAAGGAATCCAACTAGTTTTGGGGCATAGGTTTTTTTTTTCTCAATTCACCTTCTAAATAGAATCTTGAACAAATTAATTTGGAATGTGAGTCCTCTTGAAAAATGGAATGGAACGAAGCCTTCAGTCAGACATATCAGAATCTTTGTGTGTGGCTTGGGATCATATAATGGATGGGAATTAAAAGAAGTTGGAAGTGATTTATAGAAATATGTTATGTTTTATGAGAAGACTTCATGTACCACTTTGTTAACATCTTCTTTGAGAATATTGAGTAGAAATTCTATCTAAATCTTGTAGAATTGTGAATCAACTGGCCTACACTCTAAATCAACTAATATTTTTCTGAATTGATTAGAATAACTACACTGAATTTCAGTTGGATATCTATTACGGAATCGACTACAAGTAAGAGCCTTGGAAAGGAATCCACTAATATTAATGAAATTCATATAGAGACTTTTCCTTAAAAAAAAGTTTGTTATAGAGACTAATGATGTAGAAGCAGTAGATTTACTCCAAGGTCTTTCATTATTAGCTCATATGGGCATACAGAGGTTCAAAGTAGTGAAGGATTTACAAATTCTTATCAAGTATCTATATCTCCATCATCTCCCAAGGAGATTGCACCTCTATCTCTAGTTCATAGGATTCTTCAAAAGCACATGATTTTGACTAGAATCAAGTTATGCATGGATAAAATATTTTGTCAGATTCACAAGCCAATCGAGGAGTGCATTTGGAGGAAGGTATTTGAGTGATAAATTGGATAAAATAAATCAAATTCTTAGTATTAAAGTTGGAAAACAAATTGGCCCACCTTAGATAATTGTTTGCAAGCAAGTTCCCGCCAAAGACCTCTACTAAGATTCCCAACCTTTATCACTAACCTTCATGGGTTGGTTATGACGAAGGGCCTCTAAAGTAAAGAAAAAGAATTAGTAGAATACATGTATCGGGCTTATATCAATGAAGAAGAGTATTGACATCTCAAATGAAGAAGCTTATGATTTCAAGTAGGTGATTAAGTATGATCTATGTAGAGTGTTGAATCACATCTAGAAGAAGATGAACGTTTGAGGTGGCATAAACTCCTTTTTAAGCTTCATCCACAAGATCAATATCTGACTCTTTTTTTTTTTCTAGATTAAAGCCTATCTTTCTTTCTAATGCATATTATAAAATCTTTGTAATGCATATTATAAAATCTTTACTAAGAATATGTCTCAAACGCTAGTTCTTTCATACCAAGTTCTATTTTAGAATAATAATGGGGCTTTATAAAAAAAATTGATAAATTTTGGATAACATTATCTTATTTCAAGAGGCCATATATTTCAAATGAATCAACAAAGAAAAATGAATGGTTATCAAATTATGTATGGAAAATGCATTTGATCGAGTTCAATAAGACTTTCTCTATGTTGTGCTTCAGAAGTTTGGCTTTGTTGAGATGTTCATGGGTGGATTAAGGATTGTATTGGTGGACCATGGATTGCTCTTTTGTTAAATGGTAAGTATGCACCAAACTTCTTTAATGGATCTGTGAGATTGAGGAAAGGTTGTCTACTTCCCCCCTCATATGTATCTTAATGGTAGAGTAATTCGGGTGGAAACTAGAGAAAGAAAAATTGTATGGGAATATGTCATGCATTAAAATTGTTCAAGGAATGAAGGCAATCAATCATTCCCAGTTTGTGGATGATATAGTACTTATGGGGTGGCCTTTATGATAATAGAATAGTGGTTCAAGGTCGTTTTGGATGACTTCCTCAATGCTTTAGGAGAGAAAGTAAACAATGCCAAAAGCAATATCAATGGATGGAATGCCAACATCTCTTCATTGAATCAAATAGCTAGAATCTTAGGATTTAGTTTTTATGAGGGGTGGAAATCCCTAAATTACTTCGACATTCCAATTACCCTCTCTTATCCTCAATCTAAACAGTATATGCCTCTTATATAGAAAATAAAAAGAAGCTGACAAGCCAGGGAATGCAGTAACTCAAACCCTCTATGTAGGTTGTTCTTATTAAATATGTCCTCTTAGTGTTTCCTATTTTTCTCACTTCAACCTTATTGGATCTACATGATATCATGCAGATGTTTGGGAAGAAAATCTTGAACTTCTCTGGCAAGGAGGAAAATTGTTGGCCCTTGACCAAGTTTTGAGGAACACTTGGTCATATCTGATCATTTTGGACTTCGATAGCCTGCCAAAGATAGAGCACCAGGAGAAGCACAAATCAAGGGATCTCGGTCCATTTTTGGGCCCTTTTAGGGTTTTGGGTTAATGTAATGGGAAAGGGATGTCAGCCCGTAGGTTTACCCATGCTTAGGCCCACTTTTGTAATGTATAAATAGAAGGATAGGAAATAAGTAGTAGATATTATTGCTTAGTGCAATTGGTAGTGCATCTATGTGATGTTGAATAAGTTCTATGTGCAAACTGTGTAAGGCTTGCAAGGCTAAGTGCAAGTTATCATGAGACTGATATAGAAAGCTAAGTGTTGTAGGATCTAGCGAGCTGTGCAGATCTTTTGTCCTATGCGAAGAAGGGTTTTGGAGGTTTTGTGCTTGTAACAGATTAGAGACGATAATAAAGAAGAATATCTTGTGGACGTAGCCCCAGGGTGGGGGTGAACCACGTAAATCTATGTGTGATGCTCTGTGCTTTGATTCCATGTGTTTTTCTTATGCTATGTTCTTCGATATATGCACTTATGCTCTGTGCTTCTTAGATATATATGATTGTTAAATCTGATGTGTATGAGGATGCTTAGTGTTGATATACTAGATCTGATCTGGGTTAATTTGGTTAAGTACTGAAATATTGTAGATCTGAGTGTACACCGCGATGCTCTGTGCTATCTGCAAAGTAGAATAAGGGTTGAATATTGACGAATGATCAATGTTAAGTGATCTGTAAATGATATAATCACAGATCTGTGTCCCATCCAAGGTTGCAAACACATGAGTCTTGCAACCACCCTTGCCTCAACCTCGGGTGAGACTTCATCTACTTCACAGATGTTGCCGAAAGGGTTGGTAGTTAGGGCTCTATTGGTGCGCTCTTGAGCGTTGAACCCTGGGTTTTCCCCTGTGCCAACAAATGGTTCTGTTGTTGGGACCTAAGACTCTGATTGTTGGGAACTGAGGAAGAAGAACTTTGTGAAAAATAAATCTCTGTACGTAGATATATTTCCCTAGTGCACAACTTTTTACCCAACCTATGAAGCTTTGTGCCAAGAATAAGGTCAGATCTGAAGAAAAGAAGTGAGATCTGAATGCTCTGTGCTCTAAGAAAAGTAAAAGTAGAAATTTCAAAAAGAAAGAGGTCAGATCTGCAGAAAAGAGGTCAGATATGTAAGCTTTGTTTTCTAATAAAGGTAATAATATTCAAAATTTCTTAGATCTGGAAGCTTTGTGCTTTGTAGAAATAAGACAAGTGAATTTATTTTTTTTGTTTCTAGAGCATGGATCTAGGTACGCTTGATAGATTTTGTCCTAGCTTAAAAACTAGGGCATTAATAGATGAAATAAAGTTTGATATGAATAAATCTGATAAGTATAATGATAGATATGTTATACTTATGCATAGAAAGAATGTATGGACTAACAAATGGATGCAGGATCCTAGAATGAATTTTCTGCAGGTTAGCTATCACGATTCTAGTGCACGGTACAGAAGAGGCTGGGGATCATTTAAAAGAAAGAGAGGATTAATCTTATGTTACAGTTGCAGAAAACCGGGCCATCTAGCTAAAGAATGCCCTGGTAGAAGACCTAGTTGTCTATGTTGCAAAGCTAGGGACCATGAGGTATTGGATTGCTCTAGAATGATCACTAAGCTTGAAAGGATAAATTTGAATCAAGAAGACCATAAGGCAGATCCAAAAAAGGCAGAAACCCAGCAAGAATTAGAGAAAGTATTAATACAGATGAAAGAAACCTTGAAGGAACATAAAGATGTCTGATTACCAGAGATCTTCAAAGAAAAGGAGCAAGTGGAAGCAAGAATAGGGGAATTCAACATTGATTGTATTCTTGATGAAGAAACACAAGTGAACATTATGCCAGAAAGAACTTGGGATGCTATAGGGAGGCCTGCTATGACTCCATCTCTAGGAGGAATAGGGTTATTCAGAGGAAAACTGGTAAACCTATGTGGAAGGCTCACTTAGATATCTATGGATGCCAATGGAACTTTGACAGAGGAATATTTTGAGATTATCAAGTTCATTGAGGACAACGCCCTGTTTACTATGCTACTCAGCAAACCTTGGTATGAAAGAGATCAAGCCAGAAAGAAGGAAGAAGAAAAGGTTTTAGAACAATAGAGACAAGAGTTAAAAGATTTCATGACTAAAAGTGATGCACACGCGCCACCCCTGGCACGTCCGCTTCACCAGGACCTTCTTTTCCTTTGGCCCAAAGAGCTGAAATGCCCTTCAAATCCATTATCGGGACTTTTCTATACCCACAGAACTCTCCTTATGATCTCCCTTTGTTGTATCGGGAAATCGAAACTCGCATGATCGCGAGTTTTGTGGTCACGAATTCTTATCTCTTTGAATCCCTGAAACCCGATGGTTGATGACCAACGCCTTGCTATTCCTGTCGGGAATTTCCTCGTTGGGAAATCGGCACTTACGAGGTCGTGATACACTGCCCTCACGGATCCCCAACTCCCGTTCTTCGATGCCACTTGGCGTTGACTCCTGCGAGGTTTGACCTTTTGACACCTGTCTTCCACTACGTTCTTAACCCCATCAGGAAATCGCGTATCGAGATATCGCGACTCCTGTTGTCATGTGCACGGGATTTTCAATTCCCCGTTTCCTGACTCCTCGGGATATCCTATCATGTGTCCCTATTTTGGAAGGTTCTGAGCATTCGTTGGGATATCGCGGATCGCGACTCCTTGATGTAGTGATTCTACTTTCCTGGAATCTCCGATGGGTAAAATCTTGATGACTCCAACCGGGACTCATCCTCTGCACACTAGGCCTCAAACCCTACGCAACTTCTGGAGATCTAACGGCTGATGGAAATTTGCAAGTTTCCTTTGTGAATCCTGACCGTTGATTCCTTTCCTCCCTTCTTGAGGACTTCTTAGCACGGAAACACTTCTGAGCAGCCTGTCGATACTTTCGAAGGCCTTGTTCCTCCTAAGTTTTCTCCATCTTCCACAATCTCTTAGGAAAAAGAGATCTTTGTGCACGCACTTTCCACTCTTGCCTGAAACGTTTCATGGCACAAGAACCCAGTGTTCTCCTTTGAAGATATCACGAAAGTGCTATACTTCCTAAACTTTTCCACTCTGATTCTTTCAGAGGGACTTGCACGCACTCCTTACGGAAAACATACAACACCTTTCCCATGTTGAATCCTTCCGACTCTGCGCACTCCTGCAGCAACAGTCATTCAATACTTTGCTCAGAGCCGCAACTCTAAGACTTTTTCCTTGGCCTGCGCACTCCTTGCACGACACTTCTACTCAACTGTGTTTCTGGGAACTTAGGACAAAAGTTATCTCTATCTGAATCCCTCTGTCAATGCACTCCTTGCGGACAAATTCCACTGCACTCCTTGCAGGAATTCCCTGGCTCAGAATAGAGAAACAATTGAAACTAATTCCCTCTTCCTTTCAGACTTCAATTCAACCATGAAATCACATGCACAGCATATTCAAGAAAATGCATAACAAGAAAGAAAACATTCTTGAGCATAATCATCAATACACAGAGAAAACAACACAAACCATGAGCTTGAATCAAAGCTTTCTTCTATTAATTTCAATATTTGTACATGGGTGTTCTTCATACAATTCTCTGCATGCTCTTCTCTTCTTCTGAATGCTTGATAATGTTACAATAAACAATGAGGGTGTCTATATCCATTTTCCCTCTCAAACTCTAAAGCTATCAAATCTAGAATTAAAATCTACCTACCAGCATTAACTATCTTAAATGCCTCATCTACCTAAGGACGAGAGATTAAAGGCTCAAGGTCCAATACAATATACAAGTGCTCCCTCCCTTAAATGACTCATTTAAGACTTGCGCAACAATTTCCAAAGCACTTTCAAAAATTTGGGTTTGTTTATCCAGCTGATCTCTGCTTGATGTGGTGGCTCGCTTGATGAGTTGGCGATGCTCCTGCATCATACTCCTCGGCTTGAAAACTTTCCAGGGATCCTGTCCATGAGCTCCTGCACGATCTGTCCATGCTTCTGTATCTCTACTTCAGTCTCCCAACTGGCATCTTCCATTGGATGGCCCTTCCATTTGACCAGATACTCATAGTATTCCTTTCTCTTGGTCTTCTTACCCACTCTCTTGTCCAGTATGCATTCCATCTATGGCTTTTCTGCAATCAGCATCTGCTTCTGCCACTGGAATTCTGGCTGTTCATCACCTCCAGCTCCTACTTCCTCAGCCTTATATGGATATAAGTCTGAGACATTGAATGTCGGAGATATTCTGATGCCATCCGACAATTCAATTTCATACGCATTCTCTCTTAATTTCTTCAGGACCCGGCATGGCCCGATTTTCTTCATCTTGAGCTTGTTGTATGTTCCCTTCAGGAACCTTTCCTTCCTCAAATGTGCCAGAACTAGATCACCAACTTCAAACTGAAGTTGTCTCTTCCACTGATCTTCTCTGCGCTTATATTCCTGGCTTGAATCAATCAGTTGCTGCTTCACCTAGTCGTGAAGTTCTTTCATCGCCTCAGCGAATTCTTCTGCACTAGTGCTACTAGTCGCAGTCTATTTTGGATCTCGCAATTTAGAAACTCCTCTTGGTTGTGTCCCATACACAATCTGAAATGGACTTTTACCTGTGCTCTGATTCACCGAATCGTTGTATGCGAATTCTGCCTGTGGCAATATGCTATCCCATCTATTATGGTGCTCTATCACCAAGCTTCTTAGAAAGTCTCCCAGACTTCTGTTGACCACTTTTGTTTGTCCATCCGTCTGAGGATGATAAGCAGAACTAAACGCCAAGTTAGTTCCTAGCTTCTTCCATAAGATCCTCCAAAAATGTCCTATGAATTTAGTATTCCTGTCCAAAACAATACTTTTTGGCAATCCATGAAGTTGAATGACCTCCTTGAAAACAAATTCGCGATGTGAGTCGCATCGCTGGTATTCTGGCATGGAATGAAATGTGCCATCATTGAAAACCTGTCCACCACCACAAAGATCGAATCAACACCTCTTTGCGTTCTCAGCAACCCTAATACAAAATCCATACTAATCACCTCCCATGGTCTTTCTGGTATGGGCAATGGCTGATAAAACCATGCATTCTGCTTCTTCCCCTTCGAGTGTTGGCAAATCCTGCATCTGTCAACAAATATTTTAACATCTTCTCATATGCCCGGCCAAAAATATCATTCGCTCAACTTCGCGAATGTTTTGTCATGGCCAAAATGTCCTGCTAATCCACCACTATGCTTCTCTTTCAACAAGTTCTCCCTCATGGAGCAGTTTGGAATACAAAGTTGATTGCCTCTAAATAGTAATCCCTCCTGGACCATGTAATCTATCCAAGGACTTCTGTCTCTGAGAACTGGATTCTCAGCTACCTCATACGCTTCTCCAAAATCTGCATCTCCTGCATACATGTCCCTAAGATTTTCAAAACCCAATGTTTTGACTCGGAACTCCTGCAACAACAAACACTTCTTGCTCAAAGCATCAGCCACTTTGTTAGCAGTACCCGAAATATGCTTAATCACAAACGTGAAATTATGCATATACTCTACCCATTTTGCATGTTTCTGATTCAACTTTTCTTGTTGACTCACAAACTGTAATGCATGATTATCACTGTACAATACAAATTCTTTCGGGATCAAGTAATGCCTCCACTTCTTCAATGCTTGTATGATAGCATAAAATTCTTTATCATACGTGGAGTATTTCAACTTCACCTCATCGAGCTTCTCACTGAAATATGCCACTAGTCTATCTTCCTAACTCAAGACCGCTCCTATGGCAAACCCACTTGCATCACATTTCACCTGAAATGTCTTTTGGAAATCCGGCAACACCAACACCAGTTGTTCTGTGATCTTCCGCTTCAACAGATTGAAGCTCTTCTCCGCCTCTGTTGTCTAATGGAAAGACTTATGTCACTTCTTTACTGTGTCCATCATTGCTGCGCTAATTCCACTGAAATTCCTGATGAATTTTCGGTAGAAAATAGCCAAACCATGAAAACTTCTCACCTCAGAAATATTTCTCGATGATGGCCAATTCTTAATCACTTATACCTTACTCGGATCCATCTTTAGTTCATTTGCCAAAATAAAAAAACCCAAGTAAATGAGCTCTGTCTTCATAAATGAGCACTTCTTCATATTGATCAACAACTTCTCCTGCTGTAGCTTCCTCATCACAATGGTCAAATGATTCAGATGTTCAGCCTTGGTCTTACTGAAGATCAGTATCTCATCGAGATATACGATGACAAATTTCCCGATGAATTCCCTTAGGACTTCATTCATCACCCTCATGAATGTACTCGGTGCATTCGTCAAACCAAACGGCATGACTAGCCATTCATACAGTCCTTCGTTTGTCTTGAAGGTTGTTTTCCATTCGTCGCCTTCCCTCATGCAAATCTGATGATATCCGCTCGTCAAATCAATCTTTGAAAAAACTTTTCCCCGCTCAGGAAACCCATCAAGTCATCCATTCTCGACAGTGGAAATATGTACCTAATGGTTATCTTATTAATCACTCTGGAATCAATGCACATTCTCCAGCCTCCATCCTTCTTTGGACTAAGTACTGTCAGAACAACACACGGGCTTAAACTTTCTCAGACTAATCCCTTGTCCAACAACTCCTGGACCTGCCTCTTAACCTCCTCATTTTCTTTTGGCGTCAATCTATATGCAGCTTTATTCGGAAAAATATCTCCTGGTATGAGATCAATGTGATGACTCACACTCCTTATTGGTGGCAAAGAACGAGGTAATTCATCCACCACGATGTCAGCAAACTCTTCCAGCAGTTCCTGAATCTCATTTGGTAGATCATCCACTCTTGTGCTAGTCAGAACAATCCTCAGCTTTCTGACCACAAAGAACTGTGGATCTTCTTTCTTCTCTATCTTCGTAAGAAGCTCCTTCTCGCTCATGAGAAGTATTGTGTTGCTTACTTCCAGCTTCACTTCCTTATCCTTTGTTGGAAGCAATCTGTATGTCCTCCCATTTCTCTCTAGGGTATATGTGTTCATCCTCCCATCATGAACCACATTTCTGTCATATTACCATTGTCTTCCCAGTAATAAGTGGAAAACATCCATGGGAATGACATCACAGAGTACTTTATCATTATACTCCCCTATCTTGAATTCAACTAAACACTGTTTAGCGACACTTATCTGATGTCCCTTCTGTAGCCATGAAACTTTATATGGACTCGGGTGATCAGTTGTCTCTAGCTCTAGCTTTTCCACCATCTCAGTTGAAACGAGATTATCTGTGCTACCGCTGTCCACAATAACCTTGCATACCCAATCCTTGGTCTTGCAAGCTGTCTTGAACAGTCTGGTCCTTTGTGCTGAGTCCTCCACCTCTTTCCCAGGTGTTAAGAGAGATTTACGCACCATCAGTGACCTTCTGCCTTCTGTGTCTTCGGTCTCAACATCCCTCTTCTGCGATGTGAGCTTCTCCGATGTCCTTATTTTTCTCTGGACACTCAAATGACTTGTGCCCATTCTTCCCACATGTGAAACATGTGATAACTCCACCTCGGCCTCTTCCTCTTCCTCTGGTACGAGGAAAAGTATTTGCGTCAGCATAATCTCCCTTCTACTCATTATGTTTCCCTCTCTGTTCGATGTATGGTCCTTTCTGTGAGGTACCACCTCTTTCTATTCTACCCTGAGGTTTCTTCCATTCCTCCTTAGGCTTCTGGAATTTTTCTTGAGCAACTGCCTTGCCTCTGGGCTGACTTCTGCCTCGCCCTCATTGACCTTGCTTACGGCTCAACATCTCTTCTTCTTTTAGAGCCATCTGATAAGAATCCTCCACCGTCCTGATGGTAACTATGCTCAATTCATCCTGAATGTCATACCTCAAACCATTCAAGTATCTGGTGACCTTCTCATCATCGCTCTCCCGATGACCTGCTCTAATGTTCAGTCGATAGAATTCCTCAGTATACTCCTTCACTGTCATCATCTTCTGTCTCAAGTTCTGCATTCTCCTGAAAAGAGTAATTTGGTAATCCCTTGGGATGAACTTTGCTTTCATCTTCGCGATCATTTAATCCCATCTTTTGATCTTTTGCTTGCCTTTGGAACGTCTATCTTCTTGAAGCTCATCCCACCACAATGTTGCATGTCCTTTTAGGTGCATGATAGCATGTCTGACCTTCTTATCCTCTTCGATATCTTCGTAATCGAAGTAGGTATCAAGAGCTCTAATCCAATCTAGTAGCTCCTCTGCATCCAAGCTTCCCTCGTAGAATGGAATTTCCATCTTTTTTTTCGAACTCATCCGGGCAATAGCCTTAATAAATCGCTCAGTTGATGCATCTTCGGCTGCAACCTCCTCCTTGCGTTCAGCCTCAATATCGCCATCGGAATCACTAAGATCCCCTGCACTAGTTGTGCATCTTTGGGCTATTTCCATCTCCTCGAGTCTTGCTCGAAGATCTCTCATCTGTCTCTCCATTTCTGGATTTCCTGCCAGTCTGCCTCTTCTTCTCACCTCCCTGTCTTTTGGGTCGGGTGACTGTCTTTCTCTCCTAGGCGGCATGGTGAATTTTCTCTCTCTCTGCTACAGAAAACAAAGATTCAATCCTACTCTGATACCACTCTGACGCACATGCGCCACCCCTGGCACATTCACTTCACCGGGACCTTCTTTTCCTTCGACTCGAAGAGCTGAAATGCCCTTCAAATCCCTTATCGGGACTTTTCTATACCCACAGAACTCTCCTTATGATCTCCCTTTGTTGTATCAGGAAATCAGAACTCGCGTGATCGCGAGTTTCGTGGTCATGAATTCTTATCTCTTTGAATCCCCGAAACCCGATGGTTGATGACCAACGCCTTGTTGTTCCTGTCTGGAATTTCCTCGTCGGGAAATCGACACTTACGAGGTCGTGATACACTGCCCTCACGGATCCTCGACTCCCGATATCCGATGCTACTTGGCATTGACTCCTGCGAGGTTTGACCTTCCGATACCTGTCTTCCACTACGTTCTTAACCCCGTCGGGAAATTGCGTATCGGGATATCATGACTCTCGTTGTCATGTGCATGGGATTTTCAATTCCCCGATTCCCGACTCCTCGGGATATCCTGTCATGTGTCCCTGCTATTGGACAGTTCTGAGCATCTGTCGGGATATTGTGGATCGCGATTCCTTGATGTAGTGATTCTACTTTCCTGGAATCTCCGATGGGTAAAATCTTGATGACTCCTCCTGGGACAACTCCTCTGCACACTAGGCCTCAAACCCTACGCAACTTCCGGAGATCTAACGGCTAATGGAAATTCACAAGTTTCCTTTGCGAATCCTGACCGTTGATTCCTTTCCTCCCTTCTTGAGGACTTCTTATCACGGAAACACTTATGAGCATCCTGTCGATACTTTCGAAGGCCTTGTTCCTCCCAAGTTTTCTCCAACTTCCACAATCTCTTAGGAAAGAGAGGTCTCTATGCATGCACTTGCCACTCTTTCCTGAAACCTTTCATGGTGAAAGAACCCAGTGTTCTCCTTTGACGATATCACGAAAGTGCTATACTTCTTGAACTTTTCCACTCTGATTCTTTCAGAGGGACTTTCATGCACTCCTTACAGCAAACATACAACACCTTTCTCATGTTGAATCCTTCCGACTCTACGCACTCCTGCAGCCGCAGTCATTCAATACTTTGCTCAGAGCCGCAACTCTGAGACTTTTTCCTTGGCCTGTGCACTCCTTGCACGGCACTCCTACTCAACTGTGCTTTTGGGAACTTAGGACAAAATTTATCTCTATCTGAAGCCGTCTGTCAACGCACTCCTTGCGGACAAATTCCACTGCACTCCTTGCAGGAATTCCTTGGCTCAGAATAGAGAAACAATTGAAACTAATTCCCTCTTCCTTTCATACTTCAATTCAACCATGAAATCACATGCACAACATATTCAAGCAAATGCATAACAAGAAAGCAAACATTCCTGAGCATAATAATCAATACATAGAGAAAACAACACAAACCGTGAGCTTGAATCAAAGCTTTCTTCTATTAATTTCAATATCTGTACATGGGTGTTCTTCATACAATTCTCTGCATTCTCTTCTCTTCTCCTGAATGCTTGATAATGTTACAATGCATAATGAGGGTGTCTATATCCGTTTTCCCTCTCAAACTCTAAAGCTATCAAATCTAGAATTAAAATCTACCTACCAGCATTAACTATTTTAAATGCCTCATCTACCTAAGGATGAGAGCTTAAAGGCTCAAGGTCCAATACAATATACAAGTGATCCCTCTCTTAAATGACTCATTTAAGACTTGCACAACAATTTCCAAAGAACTTTCAAAAATTTGGGTTTGTTTATCTAGCTGATCTCCGCTTGATGTGTTGGCTCACTTGATGAGTTGGCGATGCTCCTGCATCAAAAAGGATCACACAGTTGATAGAAGAACAGGAGAACCGCTCGAATCCATCTGACACTAGAAGCCTAGATATCGAGGCCAAAGCTACACAAAAGGATGAAATTTCTACCCCGGACAAAGAAGAAGTGATATACGTAAACCCTAGGAGAGAATCTCACCAGCATGAAGTGACTATGTCTGAGGAAAATAAGAATCAGAATGGGAAGAGAATCCCTGAGACGAAGCTCACTGGAAAGAAGGATAGAAAGATAAGTAATAAGAAGGCTAATATTGAAAAATTATAGAAGATCCCATAGGGTACCTCGTAGCAAGACACTTTGCAGAATTGGAGCTTCGTCGGGATATCAGAACAATGACACGGGTCACTTCGCCATGGCGAAGTAATATAGCCATTGGAAGCCAATATAACCGTTCGACTGCTGCTCTGAACGGGTCAGAAAGAATTTACATCTCACCACTAGACCGTTCGACCGTGCCATAACAGACATAACATAAGTTAATGCAACCTCATAATCGTTGCAAGAAAACCGTTGCTAAGTTTCCCTACTTAGTCCATCGCACCACGCACCGAGAATACTTTTTGCTAAGTGAGAATTTGAGCCCGAAACCTAAGATTACTTCACCCTGTGATCATTTCCTTGTTCCCATACCGTTCACTGTAGTCTCTAAATTCATTTCACACTCGAACTAGTTGACCCAAGCTTGTATGTCGGACGAGCTCAGCGCTGCTGAGAAAGTAGTTGAAGAAGTTTTGATTGACTTAATGAGTGAGAGACTCATGTTGGAGTAAGGATTATCTATAGGATTCCAAACATCGTCAACAAGAGGACTCTAGGCCTCCCCTTCCACTTCTTGTGTCAGTCCATCCCGACCGACCGATGAGAAACAGACCAAGCATAGGGATGACATCGCAAATGCCAAGCTTATCCCACACATTCTACCTACTTACTTACCACCTATCAGCAGTTCCATCAATTGTGATAGTGTACCTCAAGACTTTGAGTACACTTTGATCACCACGTACCTTCCGAAAGGAGTGCGTGCAGTTTGTGCTGACCAGGATAAGATTGCAGCACTGAAATTTAGTGATTTTAACCTTGGAGATCGCAAAGTTTACAACATATTATCCCCGCATAAGTACTTAACCAGGACCAAAGGCAAGAATTCTAAGATTGTCCCGTAGTCATGGACCCAGAACCTTGTGCAGTCCACACTATTTAATGTAATGAAGATCCTGCACTTCAGCAGACACCAGGAAGTCAACGCATGTGTCAAGTTGTTGTTGTCCGACTACCATGGAGGATACTTATGATTGGACCGTCGCATCACTGTGGATCCAACCTTGATCAATCGGATCATAGGACTTAGTATGTAAGGCCCTGACCCACATAATTTTTACCCTGGAAAGACCTCAGACCGAGCACTAGCACAGAGGATAAAAGAAACTTATGGCGATGCCGAGAAAGGCACGCGAGGCTACCAGGTAGCCTCTATCCAGAGTGTTGTAGTGCACGTTGCCTGTCAACTGATTGCAGGCAAGCTAGTTCACAAGAAGATACCAACACAAGTGATTGGATTCGTAGTTGACCTCACAGGGAAGTGCGTCGAGGGACTATAGATGAACTGGGTGTAGTACCTTGTAAACCAGCTAAAGCCTGATTGCAGAGAAGCGCAAGACCAAGGGTATGAGTTCCACTTTAGTTGGTTGCTCATACTAATCGATTTCATCACCTGTGAGTTATCAGAAGGTGCCACTTTTCCGGAGATCGAACCCTTTGAACCACTGGCCGCGAAGTTTTGTACGTTGTGGTACTCCAACAAAATGAACAAGTAGTGGCAGTCCAATGCCATCTTCCATGCCTATTACAACCAATTGAAGAATGAAATTCAGTCTACACAACGCCTCACCCCAAACACACTTCATAGATTTAGAACTTTGATAAAATTCAGCGTGGACCGCCACTTCACCTATATCATAGCGAGCGCTAATAAGCACAAACAATAGCTCCAATCGTACTACAAGTTGACAGAAGAAGACTTGGAGCATATTACCAAGGGATGGTCAGTGGACCTCCTTGTTGTAGTGGATCCCGCAAAAATGTTCGATGTGGATAGTCTTGAAGTTATGCCGGATATAATTGGACCGATAAATACTAAGAAGGATAATGAATTTCAAGATGAACATAGCACATCCATGAAGACTACTTTGATCTCACCTGCGCAAGGAGGTGATGGTGAAGAACTATGTGGCACAGAAGTTGAGAAAAACAAAGGCGATTTTACTCTGCCTAGAGAGGAGGAGGATCCCTCCAAGAAAAGGAATATTACCCCACCAAACCCTCATCATGAAAGAAAACTAAGGCCACCGGGACTACGTTACTACCCTCACACCGGACAACTTCGAATTCTTAATTACTGCGTTGAATGATGCTTCACTAGAGATCGTCGAAAAGCAAGAAGTAAAGAAGGAGGAGGTATTTAGCTGAATCAAGTGTGAACTTCAAGAAGTGCATCAGGAACTCTAGTCCAACCGAGTAGTTTCTACTACGCCCTTGACAATCGGAACAATAGGAACATGCAATGATCCCACCCAATTACACTAGATCATTGATAAAGTTGAAGCTCTCCTTCAACAAGCTCAACAAGACACAACGCAAGCCACCCAGGATTTGACACAAGTACAGAGCACACTTCTATAACAACAGAGTAAGGAAGAACGAGAAAATCTAGCCCTACAAGTGAAATGGGATGAGGAAAAAGCACAGTTACAGCAGAGGAAGGACTAGTTGCTAGCAGAGCAACTTGAAGTACAAGAAAGGGCTCACAAAAAACTTCTCTCTGTGATGGTCATAGAAGTGAAGATTGAAGAACGTGTCCCACATCAGGTGGCACAACTTGAAGAAGTAATCTAGCAACTTTAGTAGCGCATCACAGATCTAGAACTTTGTACCATTCCCGAGACTCCTCAAGAAATAAGAGCGCAGTTGGCCGATTAAAAACCTTTGCCTTGGAATGCAAGCAGATGAGCGCTAGAAGCGCCCAGACTTATGAGAACTTCATAGAGAATTCAGATTTGCAAGCATTGGAGGCATAGCTCCAAGAAGAAAAGTAGCATGCAGATATGCTACAGGCACAACTGAAGGCCCTGACCCCAATTGAAAGAATGAAGAGATTTCAAGAACAATGCACCGCCCAAAAATAGGTACACATGCTGCAAAGTAAAGTGATGGAAGTCTCCTAACAACTTCAACCAATCTAAGAAAAGGCGTGCCAACTATTCATTGAAGTTGAAAGCCAGGGATTCGAGCTTGAACAAGTTGTCATCACCGCAGAACAACGCTTGGAAGGGCCAATAAATGATGCAGTGATACAGGAGTTCACCGAGCAAGAGGTTGTCACACTGCAGCAGGTCAAAGTAGCTCGAGCCAAGCTTGACACATTCGAGGCGGAATTGATCAGACCAGAGTGACTCAGGACAAGTCACAGGTGAGTGTTGTGGGCCTGTTGGCCCTTGACCAAGTTTTGAGGAACACTTGGTCATATTTGACCATTTTGGACTTCGACAGCCTGCCAAAGATGGAGCGCCAGATGAAGCAGAGATCACGGGATCTCGATCCACTTTTGGGCACTTTTAGGGTTTTGGGTTAATGTAATGGGAAAGGGATGTCGTCCCATGGGTTTACCCACGTTTAGGCCCACTTTTGTAATGTATAAATAGAAGGATAGGCAATAAGTAGTAGATATGATTGCTTAGTGCAATTGGTAGTGCATCTATGTGATGTTGAATAAGTGCTCTGTGCGAACTGTGTAAGGCTTGCAAGGCTAAGTGCAAGTTACTCTGAGGTTTCTATAGAAAGCTAAGTGTTGTAGGATCTAGTGAGCTGCTCAGATCTTTTGTCCTATGTGAAGAAGGATTTTGGAGGCTTTGTTCTTGTAACAGATTGAAGACGATAATAAAGAAGAAGATCTTGTGGATGTATCCTCGGGGTGGGGGTGAACCACGTAAACCTGTGTGTGATGCTCTGTGATTTGATTCCATGTGTTTTTCTTATGATATGTGCTTTGATATATCCACTTATGCTATGTGTTTCTTATACATATATGATTGTTAGATCTGATGTGTATGAGGATGCTTAGTGCTTATCTACTGGATCTGATCTGGGTTAATGTGGTTAAGTATTGAAATATTGTAGATCTGAGAGTACACCGTAATGCTCTGTGCTATCTACGAAGTAAAATAAGGGTTGAATATTGACGAATGATCAATGCTAAGTTCTCTGTAAAGGATATAGTCACAGATATGTGTCCCGGCTAAGGTTGTAGACATCTGAGTCTTGCAACCACCCCTACCTCTACCTCGAGCGAGACTTCATCTACTTCGCAGGTGTTGCCGAAAGGGCTGGTAGTTAGGGCATTTTTGGTGCACTCTTGAGCGTTGAACCCTGGGTTTTTCCATGTGCCAACAAAAATACAATAGAAAGAAATATCACTTGATAAATTGGTATACAATTTGAACACCATGTGAGAAGGGAGGCCTGGCAATTAGAGACCCAACTTTGATGAATCAAACCAAGGGAGCTAAGATACTTTGGATATTTCTCTCAAGTCTCACCTCTTGGTGGAAGCAAATTGTTAGGAAAAAATATATGCGACAAGACAAATCGATAACTCTTGACTCTCCTCTACCAAACTCACCTAGCTCTCTTATTTGGAGACTTTGTAAAACTATCACTTCATCACTTTAGGGTCATCTCTCTTGAGTTCCATGTAATGATTGTAACATTAGAAAATAGGATGACAAGATTCCATGCCTCACTCCTTTAATTCAACACCCATCATTAGAAGGAGTATTATTGGTTAGTAGATCAAGGATTCTACAACCTTTTTTATCTTTCCACTTGGGATGGTCAACCCAGTGGACATTGGACTGGTTGGAAAATATTATTCCTTCTAGTGGATCTAAGGTAGGAACTATAAAAATTTTATTCACTTTTTTGAGGGGTGACCCCTCTCAATCTTTTGGTTTTGGACTTTAGAGGATGGGGCCCAAGAGGAGAACCATACTTAGTTAGTCAAGGATACCTCTTTCACCTAGCCTATCAAGAATCACCCCCTCAATCAAAAAATTGGGCTAAGATTTGGAAGTGAGATTATCTCCCTATAATAACAAAATTTACTTGGGTTCTAGGACACAACAAAATTGGACAACTAAAAATCTTGAAAGGCATGGGATATAGGATCCTATCTATTGTTCTCTCTATTTTTTGGTGGAAAATTCAATTGTGCCCCATCTCTTTTAAGAGTGTGAAATCATGTTGCAGGTATGACACTTCACATTTGTAGATTTCAGGAAAGATATTTTGATGCCTCAATACTGGAAGAAAAATGTTAATGTCTTGGAAAGCATGGTATCCTTGCATATTAATGCATAAGTTGTTATTGAAAAGGGTCTCCATGGAAATAACGAAATATTTGTCACAGAAAATATGTCTAGCTCGAAGCAAGGTCATATTCAAGTAGGAATAGGTCAAGGCAAGAATTTTTTTGAAGCAAGGTAGGAGTATTTTAGATGAGACAATATGCTCCAATGGGGTGGGATTCAACCCTTTTCCCAACCTAGGAATAAGAGAAAAGAACTAGCATGGAGATTTATTACCAATTCATTCCTCTCCACCTAAAGTTTTGGTACTTTTTTTTGTAGCATGTCAAGAGATGTAAACTTAGATTTAGCATTGTTGATCTACAAAAACAGAAGGTGGAAAGATGCCCACATATTTATTTTTTTATGGTGCTTCAAAAGGTAATCCAAGGGTTGGTAGTGTTTTCGGGGGGAAGGGAGGTGTTGTCTCTGACCCTGAAGGAAATCAAGTGATTAAGTTTGCATGGGGCATTGTTGTCACCTCTAATATTGATGTAGAAGCACTAACTTTACTCCAATATATTTTATTATTGTCTTAGATGGGAATGCAAAGAGTCACAATAGTGGAGGATTCAACAATTCTTATTAGGTATCTCTAGCTCTATTGTCTCTGAAGGAGATTTCACTTATGTCTCTAGTTCATAGGATTCTTCAAAAATTGTAGGGTTTTGAATGGAACCAAGTTATGTGTGGATAAAATATTTTGGAAGATTCAGAAGATAATTGAGGAGTGTGTTTGGAGGAAGGTATTCAAGTATTAAATTGGGGTCCTCCACATGCCCCCTCCTATAGTTATAACTCTAATCCTATGATGCCATTTTAATAAAACACTTAGTGTGACATGCATCTAAAATCGGACAATGTCATATTATGGCATAAATTTTCCAGTCCATACCATCATATACAAGCCCCAACTTTATATGGCATATGATGGGGAACAAGAAAATCACATTTAGGTTAATGCCTGCATATCCTTGTGAACAAGGGATATGATGGTCTCTCTCAAAGGCTGTGACAGAGAAAGAACCTCTAAGAAACTACAAAAGTTCACTAGTGATATCATGGCTTGGCACGGGGGTGGCCAAAGCACTAAGAATGAATTCTTCTAAGCCTACGGTTGGGTGGAAAGGCAAACACCCACAGTCATTTGGTCGGTGATCAACTGTAATAGATAATTATTTCATAGTCCTTGTTTACTATAATTGAAATGAGATGTTGGTTGTATGTGCCTATGACTGGAATTTGCATTGCATGATTAATATTTGTAATGTTTATTGTTCTTTTGTAAACCCTTGCATTTGAATGGTTTATGTTTGTCTCTGCTTAGCAGCAACAGAACTATTAGACATGGGTATTCAAATGAAATTAGGAATAAGATTATGGTTTATGTGCTGGATGGAAAATCCTTAAGAGAATTTTCACAAGGATTGATTTTGTAATGTAAGGGTCATGACAAACTTCACTGGAATGTTTCAGTCTCATTGATCCCTTGAAAATATGTTTCTCTATTTTAGAACTTAATTTCTATGAATGGAAGGCACTTCCTTTGAACTAGTTATCCAAGAGACCATGGTCTCATGCCCATAGCCTTAACCAAATCACGACTAAGAGTTGAGCGTGCAACCCCGAGACTTGTCATAGGAATCTTATGACCAGGACCTTGGAACCCTTCACTAAGTACGAAAGGATCTAATATATTTTGGCTTCAAAACTCTGGGAGTTCGGAGCTTAGGGATGCTATGACTTTGAAACCTTGGAAACCAACTGAAGGAAACTTATTGGTGCGATTACCAATGAGGTTGACCGAAATCTAGCAGTTTCCTTAACCATGACCATGGAATTTGTCCCATTATTAAACCTTGACCCACTTCTTGATCGCGAAGTGACGAGAACCATAGATCCAAGGACATTCAATATCTTCCCTGACTGTTGGATCTACGTCATGGTCAGTTCGGTGTTGACCACTCCAGGTGAAAAAGGATTGTTAAGTGGGTGGAACCCCCAAACGTTGAAATCGTGAAGTGAAGAGAACCGTAGGTCTGGGGACACTTCAGGATCTCCCATGACCATTTGATCTATGTCATGGTCAATCCAACATTGACCACTCCGGGTGAAAAGGAGTGTTAAGCAGGTGGAACCCCTAAATGTTGAACTCGTGAAGTGACGAGGACCATAGATTTGGGGATACATCAGGGTCCCTCTTGACCACGGGATCTAGACTGTGGTTATCCCAACGCTAAACACTCTGGGAGTAAAGAGTAAATTACACAACGGATCCCCCAAACACCAAAGTCACAAATAAACAAAGGGCGTAGATCCATGGATCTATGTGAACCCATCTCGATTGTGGGATATAAGGGGTATTGGTAGGATGTTGGTGGGAGTTCTCACTTCGAAGGTCCAAAAGATTTCATAGGTAAGAGAAGCTAGAGACTCTCAGAGGCTGTCATTCTGGAGTGACGTGGCAAGTTGACGTCACCTAGGGTTACATGGACCCATGTTCAACATTCCACGTGTCACCTGGATTCGTGCTTTTGACAGACCTTATATGCTAATTGGAACATGACATGTGTCACCCATTGATGGGGCCAGGTGTCATTTTTTCCCCTTTCCATGTGTTAATCCTAGGTACATTCTCGCATGGCCTAATATCTAGTGGAATACTCGAGGCACTGGGAGTTCGAAACTTCAAGAAATTTGGGACATTGGGGTTAATTTTTTCGAAGGCCCAAATCCACTTGGCCCATATTGTTGGGAAGCTCTTGCTGAGTAGAAGGTGACATAGGTCTCAGGAAGAGGATTTGAGATGATTGAGAAAAGTGAAATTTCCATGCCCCATCCATTAAAAAGGTACTTTAGGGGTTGGGTGTGTTACAAAGTGGTATCAGAGTAGGAAACAACACTTGGTCTACTTGGGCTCACGAAAGAGTCAAGAGTCAAGGGAGAGGGCACCCTTCCCTACCCTATCTAGCAGAGCATGATTCAAACACATGCCTCGATGGCTCGAAGAATAGTCATAAGACTAGTTTACCAAGGCTAAGATGAGCCTATTGAGAGTATTACTGCCATATGGAAATTATCTACATAAGTTCATTGAGGAGAAGGATGCAGATTAAAATTTGGTTGGGATTTTACCCAACGAGATTAAATCATGCTAGACTGTGGAAGAAGAAGCCTATCATTTATTTTGGAGAAATGATAGCCAGTCCTACAAAAGTGGGATTATGTCTAGGAGAATTAATAATAAAACTTGGATGAAAATGGCATAGACTTGTTTTAAGGAGTACTTGAGTCCAGAAGGAAAATGGACTGAATAGGTGGCAATAATTTCCTAAAAAGTGGGCTTATGAATCCTATGTTAATTAAAAGTGTTGATTAAATGAAGGAATTGGAATTGGGAGAACAATCCTCCATGTCTAGAGGCCTTATTGGAGTAGGTGAGATCAACCTACTTGAGTTGTTATAACTAAAAAAATTCCTATTGGGGTAATCCCTCTTTGTAAAATAAAAGAAGTCATGAGGATTGGGAATGAACCTCATGGAAGAAGTGAAATGACATGAGCAAGTTCAAAATCTCATGGTTGTGGTAAGAGAAGTGTTGGAGCACTTCTAGATGACCAATGGGTCAGATTGACATCCAGAGGTGGATGGTATCCATATAAGGTATGACTTGATATGCTCAAGTATTGGTGAGAGGGAATCTAGAAAAGGATCCCCTTGATAAAAACGTATGTTAACCAAAAATGGTTTGAGGCATGAAATATAAGATTGATAAGTTGTCTTGTTTCCTTGGGAACTATTGGATTTTCCTAGATAATATTTATGGGTTGTCGAATAATTTTATAATACCAGAGGAAAGAACACTTTCTTGTTGGTTGTTGTCATATGGGAAGAGGGGCATAGTTATGACTATGTCTTTTAAACTTGCCATGTGGATATCATGTACATGACTACAAGCTCTCAACTGAGAGGGAAGCCTAGTGTTGACTATCTTTATGAGACTTGTTATGAGAATGGAAATAGGATCCTTAGGAGAAGGATTTGAAAGTCCGATATGTCCATGTGTATGAATTACAGGGAAAGGGGGCAAGAAATGAGCTTGCATGATGAATGTTTAGATGTGTTTATTTATGCATGAGTAAATGGATTTAATGCATCATAAGGTTGCTTGATATAAGGACTGATATTAAGACCGAACAGATATGAATGAATGAAGTTAAACATGCAAAGGATGCACATCTGTGATGTATGATTGAAATGTAAGGAAAGAATTTCACTTGCCAAGATTGAATGAATACCATGGATGAATGGCTGACTCTATTCTGAAGAGTCTTGAAAGTTTTGTTTTGAATGATAGCTTAAGGGGAATGTGCCCCATTCCCTCAGGAAGGGCTAGTATAAATAGATGAAAGAGTAAATGAGCAAGGATGATCTGTTTTCATGATAAGAGGCACCATGATTATGCCTTTGAGGATCACATGAGAATGATTGTGAACAATCATGAGTTGAATGATTTTAAAGTAAAGATGTATGTGAGCTGTGAAATATACCTATGGTACCTACACATAGGCTTATGATTATTCATGTGGTTAAGTACATCATGGATGTAAGTTAACAAAACAAGAAATATGTATGGATAAATAAGTTGGATGGATAACAAAAATGCATGTTTATATTCCTTATGGAATATTTGGTAAACAACTGAAGCTAACTCAAGGTTGAGGCCATAAAAAATAGTAATGGATATGCAATAAGGAAGTTTCATGCCGAAGGAGTTTCCTGGGAAGGAACTGTGTGAAAACTCTGTCAGGAGAACAAAGTCACAACCTTAATGACTACTGAGAATTGGGCAGTGGGCTACAAG
>JZKD02S1674376.1:111100-128234 GCA_000966675.3 Picea glauca | reverse complement strand
TGGATTACATTCTGAAACAAAATGTATGAGTGGAAGACTAACAAATGAATGTTGACCATTCTGATAACTAAATGGTAATGTGCAAAATGCACAGGTTCATGATTCATTGTGAACAAAAGGTTTGTTGTTGTAGCATGTTGAATTACCAAGAAGGTTGAGGTTAACCTAACTAAGAAAACTCAAGGAAAAGAGCATGGATATCACAATAAGAAGTAGATTGCATAAACAAAGAAGGAGAAAAGGACGAACACTTTTCTCACCCTAAAAACTATGAATTGTTTAACAGAGTTGTAAGACTTAGAAGAACAGTTGTGGGAACAAGTACAACTGGAAAAAGGGAAAATGAATAAATAAGCATATTTAAATGAATAGGCTTGGTCAAACCATGTTAAATAAAGGCCGTTAGGCCCTGGAAAATAACTCAGTTGGACTAAAAGTCTTGGGCTGTGTAGGATTTGAACAAGGGAATATTTCCTTGACTCCTTTCTTGTTGTTTATTGTATTACTCTGGTATGGGAGACCAATTTAATGATGCAGGTAAATGTTTTGACACCATAATGATGATGGTTGTATGATTGTAAAAACAATTGAGATTTTTTTTTGTTTCACTCATGAAAACATTAAGGATAATGTGATGATGTGCATAAACATATGCTAGGACATATCTAAAAATGTTTTATTGATTGCAATGCTATGATACATGCATTTTTATTTTTACATGATGACTAATATAATTGTGATATATGTCATGTGTAGAAAGAAATTGAAATTGTTGGGAAATACAGTTACCAATGGTATAAAATCTCAAGAAGAGAATGAATGTGAGAGGGCCACTATTGAAATATTTTTTAGGGGACTTTGGGAGCCCCATGAAGCACTACTAATGAGGTAAAAATTAGGAAAAAAAAAGGGGTGCTAGTAGCTAAAACATGTATAAAAATTTCCATGCATGTATGGCATAAGTTATGAAGGGATTTGGTAAGAACCCATTCTGAAAGGATTTCACTATCTTACTGATAGGAAAATAATTTTGAGTGACTATTGTATGTCATTTCTACCAAAGCAAGATAAGATTTAGGAAAGAAGAATCTGAACAGTAAAGAGAGGAAGTCTATGCCAGTCAAGGATGAGTTATAACCCTTGCAAGAAAATGCATGAGCAAATAGTACCATTGGTACAATGACCAATCTAGGGAGATTGGGAATAAATGTTCTCATAGTTAGCACAATGCATGGAATTCATTGAGGAAATGCATATTGCATAGAAGGGAAGATACTAGATTTCCCATTAAGGAAGGAGGACCTTCCAATACTCTACTTGAATTGTAGAGGTGTTAAAGAAAAGATAATTTGGGTGGCCATGAGTGTTGGCCCCCTGGTTACTAATGAATGAGGAATGCTTGGGTGCATTCAAGAGAAACTTTTAGTTTCATATGTACTGATTTGGGATCGTGATAAACCTGTAGCAGGTAGCATACTCTTGTTGTAAGAGTGAAGGAGAATGATTAAACCTTATGGTGAATAGGTTGGCTAAGCTCCAATGCACCATGAAAAGGTGCTTTCCATAAGTGTGGGAAACTTAAATCCAATGTAAGGGAACATTGGGTATGAATGTAGCCATGAATATTGACACATGGATTAAAGTCATTTCATAATTAAAATTGCATTGGGAAAATTTAGTGTGTTGAAAAGATGCATACGTAAATAATGATATTTCCTTTTGCCTTGTACCCTTGAATAGATGAAAATGACTTGCATTGTTAGTACGCATAGTTTTGAAAATATAATGTGCATGAAAAATAACAATTTGTTTGGCTAAGGAATGTTGAAATTGCAGGAAGAAAGGGGTCTTGGATATGCCAATGTTGTAAGCCCATAAGGAAGACCAATTAACTGCTAAGAAAAACTACTATGGGAAGGAAAGTCCCATACTTGTGATTCTGGTTCCTATGTAGAACAAATCTGAAAATAAATGTGGAATTTGGAAATCTGTGGGTGACATGTTTGCAAGAAAATTATGAATTTGAAATTGATGATACTATCTCATAAATTTTGTATACCTGTGATACAGGTGAGGCGAAAAATATATGTCTAGGAAGTACAGGTTAAGGTTGTTAAGCTGGAAAGCATGAAAAAGGATATTGTTGAGATAGGAGAACCCTGTGGTAAGACATGATTGTCCTAGAATATGTTGTTTTGTGGTAAAACAAGATGGAGGGATGCCTAGACATAGAAAGTCTAAGGGACGCCTTGACTATAAGGCTCAATGATGTCTTTAGAACTCTTCCTGTGTGAGAAAGCCTTGGCAATTCAAGATGGATCGCCCGAGGGACTATATAGTAGAGAAGGGGATGCCTGAGCCTAGGCCTGGAGGGTGAGTAGCCGCAAAAAAGAGGAGACTTTGATAATTCTCATAAACTATTGATTGGGATCATGAACACAATGGGTATGTCCAGGCAAAAAAACAGTGAGCCAAGATAACAAGACAACCATGTGGATGCAAATCCACAAACTATAGAGATACGTATTGTGCTAGATTATGAAATTTTCCTCTTGAATTTTGAACAACAGTAAGATGTTTTCGCATGAAATTGTGACTAATATTCTTATTGTCCAAAATTATTGGAGGTAGGTGATGAAGGCCAAGGGTCTGGAAAGGACCTGAAAAAGAAAGAGGATCAAGATTTCTGAAGTAGTTGAATGACAAAGGCATGATAGGTGTTACTGAGAAAGAACATCGAGGACAATGTTCCTTTTTAAGGGGGAGGGGATTGTAATACCCATGTTTCCCCCAACTTGTAATTAATCATTAATTATGATTACCATGTTATGGCATGTGAACACTGTAAATGTATTATTGTTTAGATTTCCAATAGCTAACTATGAGGGTGAATCCTTGAAGTACCGACCATGATATCACTACAGGAAATAGTGAGGAAACTGTAGAGAGGGTTCATTATGTCAAAATGACCCAAATTCTCTTTGTTGAAATAATAAGCCTCATCCTGATCCCAAGGAAAAATCAATTAATGAAAGAAGGACCGGTGGTTGAACAATCAAATACCCCCATGAATGGAAGCATGGAGAGTCTGGCTAAGGAGGAAAAAAATTGTTAGCCCAAAGTACAATAGAGTGCAGTTCTCTTGCAGACCCAGACTGATCCAAGTTCCTTCTGATAGAAGGAACAAAACAGGTCCAGAACCTCCCTGGGGGAAAAATGAGAGGGCTTGCAAGAGAAGTAGGATACCATTTTGAAAGAGGAAGAGTGTGTGAGGCTCTCAAGCTAAGAAGAAGAATTGAAGGACTAAGTTGTTCTAGTTAAAGGGAGAGAACAAGAGAAAGGATCTCTAAGAGTTTGTAGAAAACATGACTTGAGCAGAAGGTCATGAGCTTGATGCTGAGGGAGAATCTAATAAACCTTACAGACGTTGTGACAGAGAAAGAACCTCTAAGAAACTGCAAAAGTTCCCTAGTGATATCATGGCTTGGCACGAGGGTGGCTAGAGCACTAAGAATGAATTCCTATGAGCCTATGGTTGGGTGGAAAGGTGAAAACCCACAGTCGGTTGGTCAGTGATTGACTGTAATAGATAAGTATTCCATATACCCTGTGTACTAGAATTGAAATGAGAGGTTGGATGTCTGTGTCTATGACTGAAATTTGCATTGCATGATTAATATTAGTAATGCTTATTTTTCTTCTATGAACCCCTGCATTTGAATGGTTTGTGTTTTCCTCTGCTTAGCAACAAGAGAACTATTAGACATGGGTCTTCAAATGAAATTAGGAATAGGATTATGATTTCTATGTTGGCTGGAAAATCCTTAAGGGAATTTTCCCAAGAATTGATTTTGTAATGTAAGGGTCGGGGCAGACTTCGTTGGAATGTTTCAGTCTCGTTGATCCCTCGAAAATACCTTTCCCTGTTTTAGAACTTAAGTTCTGTGAATGAAAGGCGCTTCCTTCAAAACAGTCATCCAAGCAACCACGGGCTCATGCCCACAACCTTAACCAAATCATGGATAAGAGTTGAGCGTGCAGCCCGAGACTTGTCAGAGGAATCATGTGATCCAGATTTTATGAGTAGAACGAAATGAATACAGATTATTAATAGGTGCTTAACACAAAATAACAAAGATACAGTAAAATTGGTTTTCTATTCAATAACAAAATAAGCTGAAACTGTAAAATGCAGCGGAAAGAAGCTTCTTGGAATGGTGGCAGCTTATCTCTGAGAAGAGATGTGACGGCAATGCGCATTCGTAAGAAGAAGGTTACAATGAGGCTCTAAAGGCCCTTTTACAATAAGAAAGAATGCCAAAAACCCTAAACATCCAAAAACCTAACCCTAGGAGATGAAACACTAAAAGTCATGTGGGCCCCGTTTGGGTAAGCTAGTACATCAACTTCCTGGGGTCGTAACTTTTGCATACAATCTCCGTTTTAGGCGTGTGATAGCCTGTTGGAAAGGTATAATTGAGGAGATTCATTTTTGGGGATCAATCATGCCTTAGGCTATCATTTAGGAGTTCGATATCGAAAAACCTTCATTTAGGCCCTCAAAATGGCCCTGGAAGTAAAAACTACTAAAAATAGTAAATTGCCAAAAATGTCAGAAATCTATTTTGAGCCAGTTGGAAAAGGTCGATGGCCACCGATATCCATATAAATCAATACTCCCTCCTTAGGAATCAATGGTCTCCATTGCGTTGAGGTCCCCCATTAGATGAGGAAATTTCTACTAAATTTGGCCTCGGGTGAGCCACTTGCCTTGGTGCAGGAGTTGCCCTGCTTTGATGACTCAATAAAGATGGATCCTTTGTTGTCAAGTTCCCTTGATCTATCTGTCCACAATCTGATCATTGGATGCCTGTTGTATGAAATCAGGGTTGAGCTCTGTTGGTGTCAGTTGTTCTGCTACTTCTGAGGTGTCTAATAATGGTGGGAAATAAGGGCAAAGGAGATCCACGTTGAACACTGGGTGCAGGCCAAGGAAAGGAGGAATGTTGAGCTCAAAAGAGTTATCCCCCATGGCCTTGGTGATAGTGTACGGTCCATAACGGAGTGGGCGAAGCTTCTGATGGGGTCCTATAAGGCGTTCTTTCTGCAAGTGCAACCAAACTTTGTCGCCCACCTGAAACTTATGTGGCACCCGATGTTGATCATGGCGCTATTTGTAATTGTCATTGGACTTCTGTAGGATATCCTAAACCTGTTGGAGGATGTGTTGGATCCGCTCAATGAACCGGGTGGCTTTGTTAGCTTCATTTGGAGCAAGAGATGAGTCAGTCGAGGTGACCGCAAGGGGAAGTGCAACATCTATGGGACCCAATGGTTGGAATCCCAACCCCACTTGAAAGGGGCTGTGGCCAGTTGAGCTATGCAAGGCTCAATTGTAGCTATGTTGGACATAAGGAAGGCTCTCATCCCATGTGCAAGGGTTCTTTGAATTATACATGCGAAGGATTTGCACAATCATTTGATTTACAACCTTGGTTTGTCCATCTGTTTGGGGGTGGAAGATCATGGATTTGGTGAGCTTGGTGTTCAGTAGTGACCAGAGGATCAACCAGAATGTGCTGAGAAATTGACTATCCCGATCTGAGACAATGGTTTGTGGGATTCCAAAATGTACCCAGACTCGTTCAAAGAAGAGCTTGGCAGTGGCCTCTGTTGTGATTCTCTTCTTGCAGGAAACCAGAATAGCCATCTGAGAAAAGCGATCAACAACCACAAAAACACAGTCATTTCCTCGCTTGGTGGATGGGAGGCCCGAAAATTAGTCCATTGAGATGGATTCCCATGGCCTGTCAGGAGTAGGAAGAGGGGTGTACAAGCCCTGTTTCTTAGTGGTTGGTTTGGCAATAGCGCAGGCAGTGCAGGACCTGATATACTTGCCGACCTCTTGTCAAAGTTTCAGCCAGTAGAAATGTTTTTGTAGCATCACCATTGACTTTTCGATGCTGAAGTGCCCTGCCACCCGAATGTAGTGGGCTTCCCAGATCAGCTTCACTCGCTTGCTTGATGGAACACATATATGGCCCAAACGACACAACAACCCATCCTAAAGATGGAAATGATCGACAACTGCATTTGCACCCAACATTTGGTAAGTGGTGGCGTAGTCAGAGTCTATCTCATAGAGTTGGGGCCATCCAGATGTCTCATGGCCACAAGAGTCTAGCATCGTGGTGAGTGTCATGACTGGCGGTCTGCTGAGGCAATCAGTGACACGATTGGTGCTTCCTATTTTATACTTGATGTTGAGGTGGAATTGCTGCAAGTATGTGGACCACTTTTGATGGCGGTCATTTTGCAGTTTTCCCTATGTCTGCATGAACTGCAGTGGCTTATGATCAGTGTGGATGACTATCTCCTTCCCAAGAATGTAATGTCTCCACTGGTGACATGCTTGCACAATGGAGTACATTTCTTTGTCATAAGTAGGGTACTTACGGACTGTATCTGACAGTGTCTCACTATGATAGGCCACGGGGTGGTCGTGCTGAGTGAGAATGGTGCCCACGACATAGTCTGAAGCATCTGTCTCGATATCAAAAGGATGTCGTAGGTCTGGTAGTGAATGTATTGGGGCTGAGCACAAGCGTTGCTTCAAATCATCGAATGCTTGTTGTTGGGACCGGACCCACACAAATTTTTCCTTACCACCACCCCTGTTTATTATTTCTGAGGGCCCATGCAATATGGGAGAAACCCAACACAAACCTGCGGTAGAAATTAGCAAGTCCCAAGAAGCTCTGAAGCTCAGTGAGTGTTGTTGGGGCTGGCCAGTCATGGATGACTTGGATCTTGGCTGTATCCACATGTACACCATGCTGATCAATGATGTAGCCCAGGTAATGGACCCTGTCCATGCTGAAGGAGCATTTTTCCAGGTTGGCATATAGCTTGTGTTGCCGCAGGGTGTGCAGAACTTGCTGAATATGTTGCAAGTGTTCATCCCAAGTCTTGCTGTAAATTAGAATGCCATCCAGATACACCACTACAAAAGTATTGGTGAATGGTCGCAGGATATTTTCCATCATCCTCATGAAAGTGGTTGGAGAATTTGTCAAACCAAAGGGCATGACCAACCATTCAAAAATTCCTTCCTTTGACTTGAAGGCAGTCTTCCATACATTTGTCTGTTCTATCGGGACCTGGTGGTAGCCAGACTTCAGATCAATCTTACTAAAGTATTTGGCCCCCGTGAGTTGATCAAGGAGGTCATCGATTTGGGGAATCGGGTACTGATTTCTGACAGTGATTTTATTCAGATCCTGGTAATCAATACAGATTCGCCAGGTTCCATCTTTCTTCTGTACCATCACGATTGGGCTCCCGCAAGGTGATGAGCTAGGGCGTATGTGCCCCTTGTGGAGCAATTCTTGGATCTGTCTCTTTATCTCCTCATTCTATAATAAAGAGCGACAATAGACTGGCCCATTGGGAAGTAGTGCGTCGAGGGTCAGATCGATGGGGTGCTTGACCTGGCAGTGCAGAGGTACCCCTATAGGTGAGGAGAAGATATCTAAGTATTCTTCCACGACCTTATCTACTTGCTTCTACTGTGTGGAGAGGTCGGCCACATAGACCCTAGACGTGTCCGCGATCTTTCGCTTATTCTGAGAGTGAATCATGAAGAAGACAAACTTCCCCGTTTGAGAGATGACCTTCCTGCATTGCTTAGCAGAGATCAAGGAAATAGCACTAGGTGGGACTGCCTCGGGTATCCTGTACAATTTCCTGTTCAAAGTAATAATAACACTACGAGGCCTAGACTCATATATAGGATGACATTTCCATAAATAAGGTTGGCCCAAAATAACATCACAAAATTCAAGAGGAGAAACATCACACAATACCTCGTCTTTGAAGGGCTTGATGCCATACGACAGTCGACATTGTTGGCCGACGCGGAGATCGCTTCCTTGGCGGAGCCATCCAATGGTGTAGGGTTGTGGGTGCGACATTGTTGGCAGGGCTAGCCGCTTGACAACCTCTGCTGAGATGAGGTTCTTCTGGCTACCGCTGTCAACGATGAAGTGCAGCGGGGTGCCTTTTACCCACATCTATGAATGGAAGAGGCGCTCTCCTTCTTCTAGCTCGTCTGGTTCACCAGGCTGGATCTTGGTGGTAGCAATGGTGGCACTGGGTTCCACATCAATGATCTGTCTTCCCCTTTCTGGTTCTGTCTCGAAGTCAGAATCTGTATCCGATTCAGAGGCTTTCACTTCGGCCACCAACAACTGCTTTGAGCGACAATCAACAGTGTTATGCCAAGGTCTCTTATGGAAGTCGCACCACTTCCCGGTATCTTTATTTGTCTTTCCGGTGTCCTTCTTTGCTTGCATCTTGTAATGGTTGTCTTGATACTGTCCATATTTTCTCTGTCCTTTGTTCGGTGGGTTGGGGCCACCCTTTCCTGGCTTTTGTTGTGAGGGGTTCCCAGACCCAAATTGCCGCATCTTTTGTTTGAGCTTTTGCTCGATTTTGACAGCATATCGGTAGGCCGTGCCCAAGGATGAGATGTCTAGAAATTCCATTTCAGTATGGATGTATCTATGCAGAGCACCGCGACACTTGAGCACCAGATGTCGCTCTGAATCTTTGATACCCAACTTGGTGCGCAAGGTATGGAAGATATTTGTGAAATCTGGCACGGCTTGGTCTCTTTCTTGCCGCAGTGTGGTCCATTTGGTATACAAGTCGTCATAACTTCTGACAAGGTAGTATTGTTCCTTAATAAAATCTCTGAAGGATTCCCAGGTGGTTGTGACTAAAAATAATGAGGTTTCTTCTGTTTCCTTTTTCTCACAGAAAGTTTCCCACCAATCTTTGACATGGGGAACGACTTTGAGGAGTGCAAAAGTAATCTTTTCTCTATTTGAAAATTTATGAACAGAAAAATACCCTTCTAGTAGATTCAACCACTTGTCTACAATAGATGTGTCTATCTGACCTTCAAATATAGGAATATCAAAGTTTATTTGTACCTTGAAGGGGGCGGTTCCTCCGTTCGAAGATGTATCGCCTATTGGTAGTCGCCGAAGGATTTGCATGAAACTATCCATCATCTCGTTCCTCTGTTGCGTGAGGGCTTCCTCAATCAACAGTTTGAAATGATATCCTGTCCCATCATCTTTCTTTTCTCCTTCCATGGGAGGTTTCTTGGGCGTGCGAGAGCTTCCATCCTCAAGAGAAACAAGCTCGAGACCCAACTCTTTGTACTTCGACCTCGTTGGGGACATGCATTAAGACGACAAGGAGCAGACTGCTCTGATACCACTGATCTGGATTTTATGAGCAGAACGAAATGAATACGGATTATTAATAGGTTCTTAACACAAAATAAAAGAGATATAGTAAAATTGGTTTTCTATTCAATAACGAAATAAGTTGAAACTGTAAAATGCAACGGAAACAAGCTTGTTGGAATGGTGGCAGCTTATCTCTGAGAAGAGATGTGACGGTAGCGCGCATTTCCAAGAAGAAGGTTACAATGAGGCTCTGAAGGCCTTTTAACAATAATAAAGAATTCCAAAAACCATATACATCCAAAAACCTAACCCTAGGAGATGAAACGCCAAAAGTCATGTGGGCCCCGTTTGGGTAAGCTAGTACATCAACTTCTCGGGGTCGTAACTTTTGCATACGATCTTCGTTTTACGCGTGTGATAGCCCGTTAGAAAGGTATCGTCGAGGAGATTCATTTTGGGGGCTCAATAATGCCTTTGAATATCATTGAGGATATATATACCAAAAAACCTTCATTGAGGCCCTCGAAATGGCCCCGGAAGTAAAAACTGCTAAAAATAGTAAATTGCCAAAAATGTCAGAATTTTTTTTTGAGCCAGTTGGAAAAGGTGGGTGGCCACCGATATCCATCTGGATCATCATATGTCTAGGACCTTGGAACCCTTCACTAGGTACGAAAGGAGCTAAGCTATTTTGGCTTTGGAACTCTGAGAGTTCGAAGCTTCGAGATGCTATGACTTTACAACCTTCGAACCCAACCAAAGGCAACTTGCTAGTGTGGTTACCGGTGAGGTTGACCGACATATGGCAGTTTCCTTAACCATGACCGTGGGATATGTCCCATCGTTAAACCCTAACCCACTTCCCGGTCGCGAAGTGACAAGAACCGTAGATCCGAGGACATTCGAGATCTACCCTAACCGTTGGATCTACGTCGTGGTCAGTCCGGCATTGACCACTTCAGGTGAAAAGGAGTGTTAAGCAGGGGGAACCCCCGAATGTTAAAATTTTGAAGTGACATGAACCGTATATCTGGGGACGCTTCGATATATACCATGACCATTGTATCTACGTCGCAGTTAGTCTGGCTTTGACCACTCTGGGTGAAAAGGTGTGTTAAGTGGGTGGAACCCCCGAACACCAAACTCATGAAGTGATAAGGATCATAGATCCATGGATGCATCGGGATCCCTCCTGACCTTGGGATATAGACCATGGTCAGGCTGACACTAACCACTCCAAGATTAAAGAGGAAATTACACAGCGGATCCCCCAAAAATCAAATTCGTGAAGCAAAGGAAGGTGTAGATTTATGGATCTACGTGGACCCATGTCGACCATGGAGTTCATAATTCAGAGCTCTAGGATATTTTGTATGTAGGAGAATATAGAGACTCCCAGAGGCTTTCATTTCGTAGTGACATGGCATGCTAACGTCACCTAGGGTGACGTTGACCCATGTTCGACATGCCACATGTCGTCTAGATTCGTGATTTTTACATATCTTATATGACAATTGGAACATGTAACATGTCACCCATTGATGGGGCCATGTTTCAACTCTTCCCCTTTCCATGTGTCAACCCTGGGTACATGCTTGCATGGCCTAATATCTGGTGGAATACCCGAGGCACTCAGATTTCGAAACTTCGAGAAATTTGGGATGCTGGGATGCTGGGGTTACTTCGGCCGAAGGCCCAGATCCACCTATCCCTGCCTCTATGTTTAATGTGTCCTCATGTGTAAGTGTGGACCCTTTGAGAGTTTGGGAATTTGGAACTTCGGAGATTTGGAGTGGTGTGATTAGATGAGTCAAAATGGGTCAAAGGTAGGATTTACTTTCCCACTCCTGTAGGCTGTCAGACAATTTAAATATAATTAATTAAATGAAAAGGGACTATCTCTAGGACTTCAACATTCAAGAGAATTGGGTTTCTAAGTACATGAGGAGGAATTTCACTAAATTCTGAAGACTTGGGTGCTAATTAATATTAACGAATCCAAGTGCCTTGGAGATTTTGGTAGAGAGTGGGATTTTGCTGTGTTAATGGTTAATTAACCTAGTAGACTTATAGGATCTAGACAAATGTCAACTCTGGGTTGCAAGAGTCTTCGTATACTATGATTATGTGTAGTGACAGGTGATAGGGAGCCGCATGGTTGTAAAGGACTCTAGTTAATGAAGACTTAAAGAACCTTGAAGGGCCATAACTTGCAATCCTGAGCTCAGATTTGAGAGTGGTAGCAATCGTTGGGAATCTTTTGTCGAGTAGAAGGTGACAGAGGTCTCAGGAAGAGGGTTCAAGATGATTAGTAAAAATGAAATATTGATGCCCCATCCCTTAAAAAGGTACTTAAGGGGTTGGGTGTGTTACAATGAATAACTTGATATTATGAGAAGGCTTGCTAGGCCTTTATATAGAATTACAAAATGGTCCACTGGACAAAGTCAAAATGATCTCATTAAATGAGTCTCTATTATTAGTATAATATATCTAACTACCCAACTAACTAAGTAGTGGAAAATAAAACCCAATACAATAATGTAAATAGCTCATTAAATGAGTCTATGTTATTATAATAATAGATCTAATTACCCAACTAACTAAGTAGTGGAAAATAAAACCTAATACAATAATGGAGAGGTGGGACTCTCTTTGAACCATATGGGAAACATGTTAGTCCAATTAATTAATGAGGAGGTGGGCATCTACAAGGTAAATCTATTATCTTTATAGCTTTATGACTTTTTCATCCGAGTTTGGACCATATACCCCCTAAAATTCGGGGTAGTTTCCCCTCCTCTCTTATCTATGAATTATACAAATTTTTCTTGTGTATTTTGCATGTTAGTTTTGGTATTCGATTTGTGGGAGGTTGGTACAATGGTTTATCTTGTGATGGCATGGAATGTTGTTGTCAGTGCATGTTCTAGACCCTTTATATTGATTTATCCTCTATGTGTCTTTATATTGCTTTGGTTCCTCTATTAAAATGGCACATAATCATTTCCATAAGGGTTTGTGTGTTATGTGTGAGATGGAAGTGCTACAATGAAACCTCAAGTAGTGATAAAAAGAAATAGCAAAGGCACAACACAATAAAATGAATTTGACTATTAGTTGGAATCACTTGAAGGATGAGTTTTCCTAGTGCATCTTGAAGGAAAATGAGCTCAGGAATAACTACTCAATTGATGCAGCAAGAATCATAGTAGAGCTTCATGTATGGGAGAATAAAAAATATGCTTTCATGAGTATTTATAAAGGGAATCAATTGGAGCTCAGTTTGCATATATAGACTTTTTGAAAGTGGGTTTGTTGGTTATTCACCCTTCTTGGGCTTCCCATGGAAGAAAATTAAATCTGTGAGTTAGTGGGTACTAGTTCTATGGGTGGTTTTTCACAAGGTGGTCATTTGATGACCATAGTTCAAAAATGGGAACCTTAACACCCTTCAACATATGAACTTAATAAAAAATCAAGTGTCCATATACCTACAACTATTGCAAAGAAGGAGACGCTATGAGTGGAGGATGATTCAACTAATATAGCATTTTGGAAAGAGAAAATGCAGTATGGGCCCAATTATTAGTATTTTTATTTTTTTTTACTAAATGTTTTGTTGTTTAGTGTTTTTATTATTTTAGTTTGTAAGGCAGAACACCTGCCATCATATAATAGGTATTTTTATAAAGGATAGTTGTCTCCTTTTTATGATTCAGGTAGTTAGTTCTTAGACATATGGTTATAGCCTGCTTTTCAAATTTTATATTACACAACTGTATAGTGCAACTGTAGAATTTTATGATACAAAAATATACCCATTATTGTGAAAAAATAATGGTATTTTGGACTTGAATAAAACACAAATAGATGGAAATTCTAAGATAGTATTAAATCAAATAGAATTTTTTTTACAAGAGCTATAAGGAGCTATATGTTGTCCCCATAAAAAGTAAAAAAAAATCTTATGGTTAAAACATTTTTAGTGGTATGTTATTGGGTATGAGGGAAATGTTTAATTTCTTCCATGATCCACATGGAGTTGACACATAGTATATATGTATGTGTAATAAACCATTGTATATCTATCTTAATTCTAGATCTATCATATGTTGAGAGAGATCAAAACTTGAGAAAAGGTTAAAACCTCTAAAATTTGATCTCCTTGATAAATCCAAAATTAAGATAAATATACTTTAATTATAATAATATTTATATATGTTTTACTATAACATTGTTATAACAAGGGAGAATGGTCATGACTAACAACAAAGAAATTCGATCTCTTATAATGACAAGATACTATGCCGATTGTTGTTATGTTCCTGCCATATCAGGGACATTAAGTTTTGGGTTATCTTTATTAGTTGTCGGCACAGTTTCCAAGATGTTATTACCTGGTTTAACCTATAGTTTCTCACTTTGACATTTACATTGGATATAGGAGCCAGGGGGTGGCGACGATCCTCATTAATGCTCTATCCTCTCCCCAATGTCTCTCTGCAGCCGATGTTTGATGTTTCTCTGCAATTGAGGTATCATCTCTCTCTACAGTCGATGTAGAGCCTTTCTGCGATCAAGGTATCCACCTTTGACACCATTCGAGTTTGTACCTTGTATTGTTGCAGTTAATGCTTGGTCATGCATTATAGTTCATCACTGCCTTGACACCACCACAATATTTGCTTGTCTCGTGGCGATTCGCATGCATTGAAGAAATGAACTATTTTTCTGTGTTAGTCATGTCTACTCCTCAGTTGAGTTTCTATGTTTTCGGTTATACTATGCCTCGCATTCCCTGCAACATTTTCTGGAGAAGCGAAAGGAGAGGTACCATAATTACTTCCTATTTCTCATTCTGGTCTTTCTGCCATTGAGGCCAGTAAAAACTAAAAATAAAAGTGTTTCCATTCTGTTGTGCTGTGCAGGCTGAAGGAAAATGAAAAGTCTCCATATGCGACAACTGAAGCAGACAACAGTAAGCCTCAAGCATGTAAATTTTCCTTTAAAAACCATCGTATTGAAATTTTTCTCCTTGAGTTCTGCTTTACTTTTTATGTATCCCTGTAAAGTTCTTATTCCTTTAGAATAGTGGAAATAATGCTCAAGTTCACCTGCAAAATCATCAGAATTTGAATTTAGTAAAGGATGAAGATAAAAGACTGCATCTGCAAATTTGCTTTTTGACATTTAGAAAGTGGAAGCATATCTGTGAACGCCAATATCTAACATTTCTACTTCAAATTTTAAATGTTTTACCCGGTCATTCAATAGTTATGACCATTGTTAGGGTCGATATGTCACTGTCACTATCCATTGCTTGTCTGTTGAAAAAACAAAAAATTAAGCATCCGTTGTCGAATGCAATGTGTCCGTAGACAAATATGAATGTTGCAGTGTAATAAAAATTGTAATAAAAATGCTAACTTTATGCTTTTCTGACAGTTGAACTTTCTACACCTAGGGTTGTTTCAAAACTCCATAATACGTTCGTAGTTCGACTAAACCCAATGAGACATTTTGTTAAGATCTAAGACAGTGTATTGTTTAGACAAACTAACTATATTTCTCTAATTTCACTTTGCCACTGTTATGCAGGTTATACAAATCTAAAAAACAATGCGAAACTAGTGGGTTCGATAGATAGAAAGATCATTTGGTGTTAATTTTGAAGCCCCTTCAGTTGCTCGCATTTGGAACCAGGCAAGGTTCCCAATTAAGTATTAAGTCGCGTCCGATTAGCCACAGGTCATTCTTTTATTCCATTAATGGTGGCCTTTGATGTAATTTACAATCTAATTCAGGTCCTTCTTGCCTTGGCTTTCATAAATAAAATACAAATATGGATTCTCTATTAAATCAAAATCCACTATTTAATTATGATGCCAAAACTATAAAAAACACATAATATTAAAATCCACTAGGACACAAATTGATTCACAATCAATGAGATCAAAATACATAGTGGGGCACAACAAGACCCAAAAAAATGATGGAATAAAGATACCAACAAAAGTGAGAACTCGACATTAAGGCAAATTCATATGGGGTTTGTGCATATTGTTGTAGCGACTCCGAGAGAAGAGGATTCTCGCCACACAGATACTCCTATATTTCTTCCCCTAAAAAACACACTCCCCCTCAAACAAGCAGAAAGGATCTTACCTTAACATCAGGACCTTACTGCTCTAGGGAAAGCCGACCAGTCTGGACTGTCGAATGGGTTGGGATTTAGAGCCCTTATCTTCGAGCCTGAATAGTCTGGATCATTTGGAGCATGCATCTGGACAACCATCGTCTTAAACTAATTGGTACTGGAATGATTTATTGTACCTCCCCCTAACCAAGAAACATGTTCCTTATTGTACTTTTCTTAAGCACAAAAACTGTTACCAAATGAGAATGGCAACCACTATGCATTGGTTAAGCAAAGCTATTGATACCAAGTAATTAATGCTCTATAGAAATGTTATGTAACCAAGATGTTATGTAACCAAGTTCTTATTGCTGACGAACAAGAATAAATCAAGAACATATTATTTTGCAAATGAAATTTATTTTACGTTCAACAAATTAGCTAGCATTAAAAATCCCAGGTTACGGAATTCTATAAAACTACTTTTCCTCATGGAGAGAAATGACGAGAGTCAATGTTAAAAAATATTCTCCCTTCACTAATAGTTTCCATGGAATGCATGGCATTGTGCATTGACTAAATCATATGAAGGATTTTCTTGTACTTGCTGAAAGTGGCATGCACATAAGTCTGTTGAACTGCTGAAACTGTTAATCCAAACTTCATCAACTATAACTAGTTCACCATATTCATTACGATGCCAGCTCCAATGTGCTTGTGTTGCACTGTATATTCGAAGTTTGCCATGTCCAAAGCTCACTTCTCGAAACAGAGACAATTCAGACTGTGGCTCGTTGAAGCTGCATGTTTTGATCATTATTAATTAGGTAATCCAACAGCCAAACAATAACCCAATATGCATCAATCCATCGACAAAGAAACGAAAATAGAGAAAGAGCTTCAAAAGATTGCATCATGCCTCTTTTCATGCATCGTGATCCCATGTGGCATAAACCTGCCAGCTGATCAGACTCATGCAAATATCTAGCAAGGACATTGCCACATGTGGCTTGTTAGATATAACCACTCTAAATTTTCTTTTCAAGTAGTATTTAGTATTTAGAGATTCCTCCGAGCCTCAACTTGGACAAAGGGGAGGCTCCACCTCCTCTTCAGCACACAGGGCCACCTTCTTCTTCTCAACCAGGCCCAAGCCTAGAGCTTAAGGAAGATTCTCCCTCCATCTCCGACTTTCAGCCTCGCTGGTGGGAAGGTGGTTGCATTATCGAGGAGGAGATCCCTCCCAGCTGGAAAGTTTCTGAAGGCAGAGAGAACATCCATTATCTAGTCGAGGAGCACCTTGAACTCCTTTTTGATATCAAGCAACGATAAGACGAGCAGGCGCAAGGACAAAGGATCATCAACCAACGTTTGGATTTGCTATATGAGGCCTTCTCAGACGCCCCAAAGTCTGCAAGTTGCCCCACTTGCAAGCAGAATTTTGTCCCGGCCTTCACTTCTAATGGACACCCAAGTTCCCCTTTGGCTTGAAGCGGCCTACCCCAAACTCTATTTCTGTCAATTATAGTTTCATATCTTTTTTACAGTTGTAAAGCTAGCATAGTAATGACAGCTCTGGATGAAGCACGTCCTAGTTTCAAATCTTTTAGTACAATTTTGCAAAAAAGTCCACAGCCATGATAGAATTATCATCGCTTGGAGCCACCTGTCCTGGTTTCCCTTCTGTGACAGGATAGGTGGTTGTCAAACAACTTACAGTTGTAAACTAATGATA
>JZKD02S1674376.1:84265-102794 GCA_000966675.3 Picea glauca | reverse complement strand
AAATTCCTTCACTAGTTCAACGACACATTTACAGTCAAGTGTATGTTCATTATTGAGTGTGTTGTGATACTCAACATTTTGGAAGGAATGGTTTTATATGTGTTCTTTCGATTTGCATCGCTTTTGTTTTAAAATGTCATCATTGGAATTTTTTGGCGTTTGGAATTGGTATGTGATATGGTACTCATTTTTTCAATATGGTTATTGAGTAATTCACAAAATAGATTATGATCAAACATTATAAGTTATCTATGTAGTAGCCATGGATCGATGACCTGGATGAATGCGTGTTCAAGATCGTTTCTAATACTCTAAAGGAAGCATGTAGTTTGGATAAGAAAAATTGGGGTACACACCTAACTATCATCCCATGGACATCCATAAGGATGCTACAACCCAATATTCATTCAAACTTGTATATGGTCAAGATGTTGGTGTTCCCATGGAAACCCATCCATTCCTTATATAATGCATTCATCATCCCATGGGAATCCACAAGGATGCTACAACCCAATATTCATTCAAACTTGTATATGCTCAAGATGTTGTTGTTCCCATGGAACCCCATCCATTCATTATATAATGCATTCATTTCCAACTGAAGAAGTTTCATCCATTCATTATATAATGCATTCATTTCCAACTGAAGAGATACTAATTCTTTGGAATAAAAATAGACAAAGTGAAAAACAAAAATAAAAATTAATAAAAAATATGTGATAAATCAATGCAACTTAACCAATCTACTCAACAATTTAAAGAAAACCACTCACAATTGGATGCCAAAAATAAATAACTCCAAAATAAATCAATGAAACTCATGATCATTGCAAATTCTCAGCTCAAAACCAAAGAAAAGGATGTGGAGTTCTCCACTTGGAGAAGCACTAGCCACAATGCTTATGGATCAAGTTTTAACAACCTTTGAAGCCTATAACTTAGAATCAAAGATATCTCAATTGAGAGAATATTTATATATTATTATACAAAACATTGATAACAACTTTCTCTTAATTATTATAATAATATTTATGCACATTAATATTAATAATAATATATTTTTAAGGTCACAGCCAAGCCAGACACCAAATTGGTGTATGAGACCCCCTTGTTTGTGGGACAAGAGACAAACATCATGAGAATGATGAATTTTCATGGACAACAAGAAAGAAAGAGTCTCTAGTAATAACAAAACACTATGTCGATTGTTGTTAGCTATAACAATTAAAGTTGATTTGCTTAGTATTTAGTTTATGATATTTCACCTTCCGATTGTAATATCGACCCATCTAGGGAGGTTTTCATTAATTCCATGCATTTTTATAAATCTAAAAGGTCTTACTTTATCATGTTTTACCTTACATAGTAAGTCATTAAAGTAGTGCATCTTGAGTGAACCTAATGGTTAAGAACATGTGTTTTCTCCTTAGAGGTCACAGGTTCAAAACTAGTGCGGGGTAGAAGTTGTACATGTTTATTTATTTATATTAACCTTTATAGAAATATATTAAAAATGGATAATCATTAGTCATACTCAAGGATGGAAGGTCATGTCTCTTATTGTCATCATTCTTCATGTTATTATAGTGAGGCTATATGACTTTAAGTAGTATTTAACCTCAATCCTATATATGAAATCAAATACTATTCTCAATTACAATGTAACTTCTTATTCAAAAAAAAATTACATTAGTTATTATTAATTTTTTCCAAAAATAAAACCTATAATTTTATTAATAAAACAAAATTACAATATAACAAATGCTTGTATCATTCCTAAAAATTGTGATTACAACTTTATATAATTTTGAAAAGTATCATCAATTTTATTAACCTATTAATTGTATCTTCTAAATTATCATAATTTTTAATTCCATTAGTTATATGAAGGAATTGATTCAATTTCTTTTATTTTGAAGTAAATAAAAATAATTAATAATAATGAAAAACAATGTACTTATCTTAATTTTGAATTACTTGAATTACATTAGTTATATGAAGGAATTGATTCAATTTCTTTATTTTTTTGAAGTAAAGAAAAATAATTAATAATAATGAAAAATAATAGATTGTGATGTAACCAAATATAATGAAAAAATAAAAAAAAATTAAATATATGGCATTTCAATAAAGACTTTTTAACAACAAATTTAAAATAAAAAAATATGATATTTTAATAAAGATTTTTTTTGTTTGCTAGTTTGTTCATGGTCTGAGCCACACCAACCTTTAACATGGCTGGATTTTGTGTTCTCGTATGTTTCAAAGCGATGAATTAACATCATAGAGTGCCTTAACAACATACTTTGTCACCTACTATCTTACACCTCAAAGACTCAATAGATAATTTTTTATTAGAAAACATGTCCTCATTTTTTTAATCTATGAAACAATGTAAATAAACTAAAAATTTAATTAATTAAAATATAAACATTATAACTAGCCGCCTTAAAAAGGAGATATTTGTTTATACATTTTCTAAATAAATAAAACTTCATTTTAATTTATTTATTTTCAAAACGCACCTTATAAATTTAATATTAAAGTTGGAAAACAAAGTGGACCACCTTAAATAGTTTTTTTCATAAAAGTGAAAAACAAACTTATATTAATAAATAAATTTGGATAAAACTACTTTCATTTGTGATGACTTGAGTAAGAAGAGATTTACTTTTATTTATTTTCCTCCCATAAATGGGTTAGAGACCCCCAAAAATAGAGACGATGTCTAAAATTAAAAATGATTTAAAAAAAATAAAAATAAAAAAACTTTTTACAAAATGATCATCCTTCCAACATCTCAAAAATTGTGTGTGGCTTGGGATTATATTTTGGAGGAGAATTAGAAGAAGATGGATGTCATGGAGGGTTACTCTAAGGAGTCAAAATCCTATTGAGTATTTGATTCATTCAAATAAGAACTGATTTGTCAAAAAAATGTTATGTTTGGTTAGTAGACTTCATGTACTATTTTGTTAACATCTATTTTGATTGATTCATTCAAATAAGAACTGATTTGTCAAAAAAATGTTATGTTTGGTTAGTAGACTTCATGTACTATTTTGTTAACATCTACTTTGATTGATTCATTCAAATAAGAACTGATTTGTCAAAAAAATGTTATGTTTGGTTAGTAGACTTCATGTACTATTTTGTTAACATCTACTTTGAGTACCTTGGATAGAAATTCTATTGAAATTTTGGGGAATTCTAAATCATTTGATCTACATTCTGAATCAACAAATATATTTTTTACATCGATTAGAATAACTTTACTGACTTCCAATTGGATTTCTATTGCATAATTGACTACATGTAAGAGCTTTGGAAATGAACCCACTAATAGTAATGAAAGTCATATAGAGACTCCCCCTATGCAGGATGTTTGTTATCTTAAATGGGTAACTAATACAATTGAATCTATTAGTGATGATGCATGTAATGCATCTAATTTGAAGAAGACCCAAGGTAAAAAATAACAGGGAAATGTTGCACTAATGGCATGTGTGTTAAAGGCATGTGATCCTAAGAGATATGTAGATTCACATGACTGACCAGGATAAGAAAACAAAATAGTTGAAGACTATGGTTCCTTGATGAAGATACAAACTTGGAACCTATTTCCTCGAGCACACACAAAGAATGTTGTCAAATGCACATGGATCTACAAGACTAATTTTACATCATATGACATTGTTGAGAGGCATAAGTCTTGACTAGTAGTGACAGGGTTTTCTCAATAAGAAGATATTGCCTACATGAAGACCTATTATCCTATAGCTAAAATGATTTTTTTCTTAGTCATTCTAAGTTCACTTGTTGATAGTCTTTGTTGGGAGGTACATAAAATAGATGTGAAGAGTTCCTTACTACATGGATATCTCAATGAGGAGATTTATGTGGAGTGACCTCCAAGTTTTATACAAGATGGAATATGGTGTGTCAACTAAAGAAATCCTTATATGATTTGAAACTAGCCCACAAGGCATGGTATGAGAAAGTTGATAATTTCTTTCTTACTTTTGGTTTCAAACATTGAGAATTAGATCATAGTAATTATACGTTCAATGCAAATGATGATATCTTAGTGGTTGCATTATATGTAGATTTTCACGTCCCCACAGGACGCGTGCCCAAATATTACGATCGTGCACCTCCAGAGGATGTGGGGAACCATGAAGATTCTCACTTGGTTGCTTGGAAACACCAAGGATACTTCATCTAGACTACACCTCTTCACTTAGAGCATACCCATACTTCGTTCTAGGCTATAGATAAGTCACACTCCTAATCTAGTGCAACTCACTTGTATACTTAAACAATATTGTTAACAACTTAACACTTACTCATTTAACATACATCCATGAAAATGAAAAACAAATGGAACACCTGAGAAACAAACAAGACACACGCATTTATAGTGTAGGGTGACATAAGATGAGCCTAACACCTTGTTAAGTTTTATTATTGTGAAACAATTATAATACGAGCACTACTGCATCGATTTACAACTTGACAAGAGTTGCATGACTCGTCTCACATCACCAATACACTCATACATAGATTTGTCACACCAAGACTCATCCTTCACAACAACTTTTACAACTCCTACAGTGCTCCCCAGATGTGTGTCCACCACAGACTCACCATCTCTTCTTTGTCGCAAGACTTCACACAGACCTACGGTTTTGTAGATTGTCTCATGGCATGCCTCAACCAAACCTGTGACAAGACTTCCCCAACTCCAAATTCATACTTACTGCTACTAGAATCAACCCAAAGAATGTTTTCCCAACTCTTTCCACATAATCACCTCAAGGCAACACAAGTCCTCCCAAGTAGAGTGACTTGGATTCTTGAGGAAGCTCACCCATCCTTGTCTGAATCTGCCTTAAAACCTCAAAGCTGATCTGGTCCTCTTCACTTACTCTATGCCATCTTGGTTGTGCGCCTTGTGATCTTATATGGAATCCAAATGTCGCCTTCGTGAATTGTCATGTATTTTGGGTTTGTAGTGCCGCTTCATGAACCATCACATGTAAACAAATCAACACGCCCCTTTGCGAACCTGATGCACCTAAACAAACTCGTGCGCTCGTCAACCTTTGTGTCCATTGCGACCAGTGAGCCCCAACCTTGGGTGTGCTCCTCATGTTGATGCGCCCCAACCTATTTGGTGTGCCCATCCTTGTGCTTTGCCTCATGCTTGGGAAAGCCCCTTGGCATGTTCGTGCACCCACTTTCTCAACTAGTGAGACTCTTGGGAGTTAAAGAAACCCCAAATTTTGTCTTTTTGAGGACTTGGGAGAGGGTGATCGTTCCCTTCTAGCTGAGGACCTTACATCCTCCCCCATCTCAAGTCATTGTCATCCTCAACAACATCCAAAAAATATGTGATCTCCAAGTCTCTTCCCGAACTCGTGCCCCCATCACAGCTAAGTCTGTTGGAAACCCCAAGTTTCATGCCAACTGGAAACCCAAAATTATACCAAAGTGGAAACCGAAAGTTTTCTTGTGAAGTGAAAACCCCAAGTTTACAACTCACATTGCAATCATCTGCAACCTCATGCAACCAACCACACTGATTTCCTTCCCAAAGTTGTGTCCATCCAATCTGTCCACTACATTGGAAATACCCCTCTTCCCCAACTTATTCCACAATATCCAAGCTACCACTATCTTGCTACGATGATCACACTATGTTCTGCTATTGTTTCTTCCTCAACCACTGCTACAACCTCAATCAAAACTCCAAAAATGTCTAAGTGTTGAACTCCCATGAAATTACTATTGCGCCCATACTTCAACCATCTCTGTCATGTATTTGCAAACTGATATCCCCCATGCCTTGGGATGATTGGGTTTCTATTCCAATTGTTGCATCCAACCCATGAGAATGCACTTCCTCATCCCCAAAATTAGTTGTTTCTTTATGCATCTTTGTTACTTCGTCCAAATCCAAAGACTAAGGCAAATGTCCATCCTTGCCTCACAGCTTCCACATCCAATATTAGTCAAGGAGATCATCTGCAATGTCCAATTGTTGTGCCTCCATACTCTCGACCCCCTTGTCATGTTCCTTTTCTCACCCAAGTTGTGAACTAGTCGAATGACCAGTCCAAATGTCACACTCCTTTAGTTTGCACACCCTCATGCACAAACCAATCACTTCCTTCCATAATTCGGTTTGTCTGCACATATTCTTGAATCAAGGAAAGGTAACCCCTCCCTTTATGCATTGTGAAGCCACCAAAAAACAACGTCATCTGCAACACCTTGACTCCACTACCCACCTCATGGCACAATTATCCAATCTTCTAGAACCACACACAGTACACATCACATCCAATTCTGCAAAGATTCAAGGGAAATCATAGTGCATATACACGTCTAACCAACTCTACACTTCTGAATCAAATTGTGATAAAGTCCACAAGTATGGCTTCCTTGGACGAATTCTCCCCATCTTCATCTACGTCTCCGTATATGAAATGTCCCATACGCACCATGAACTTCACATCTAGACTTCCTTTGCCCCACTACTTCATCACCTGACCATGTTGATGTGTCTACCTCTTTATGCCTTGGAATGGTTAGGCTTCACCCTCAACCATGCTACCCAAAGTAAGAGAAATTCCCATGCTCAAGTAATTTCTTCATTTTGCAATCTTCCTATCCGCACAATCCTCCAAACCAAGGGAAGTCCTCAACTCAACTCCTTCCATTGAGTCACCTCTTTGCAAATCAACATCTACAATGAGTGTTACCAATGAAACCACACTCCTCAAACATCCCAATGAACTGTCCAAAGTTTTCCAAGTAGAATGAGTCGCCCCCAAAGAACTTCCATGCCTCATGCACGTTTGCACCAATACTTATGCAAACCTCAACCAACTACCCTCTCCATATCTTTGAGTCATCTACGCTCTTCCTCATCCAATGTCCCATACCAAAGGAAAGCGAAAAACACCCTAGTCACTCGGTCTGCACTCTTCCCATTCAGGTTGGCTGCCAACAATTCTTGGTCGACTTCTTTGCTAACTCCATCCATCTCCTAAAATGAGATTGTCTTGAACCTCCTGCAAGCATCCAAAATTTGGCACTGTCGTCGTGATTGTCAAGTCATCGCATGACCCAACATATTTGGATAAGGCACCAACACAATAAGGTACCTCATCCAAGAGTTAGGAAACTCCTCAAGTCACCTCCACGGCTGCATCCAAATCTTCCTAAGTCCACCATAAGACTCATCCGAGATGGTCACCCCAAGCTCTTTGCACATTCTCCCAAGTCAAGGCGTCCCAATTGCTACATGTCTTCTTTGAATCTTCACCATTTTAGCCACTGATCCGGATTATTTTGAGAACGAAATGAGAGAGAAGATATAATAAAGAAATATACCAAGATATTGCAAGAGATCCAATAATATAACATAGATATATCATATATATATAACAAGAGGCACATATATACGGTAATACAAAATTTCTATTAATGAATGAAATGTACAAAACTGTAAAATTACAAAGTGAAAGACTCGCTAGAATAGTGGTAGCTTATCTCTGAGAAGAGATGTGACGGTTGCGCTCATTCACAAGAAGAAGATGTTTACAATGAGTCTCTAAATCCATTTTTAGCATAAAAAAAATCCAAAACCCTAAGCCTGAAAGATGAAAAAACAAAATGTTTGTGGGCCCCAATGGGGGTAGTTGATACGTCAACTTCCCAAGGGCATAAATTTTGCATACAATCTCCATTTGGGGAATTCAATACCTCGTCGGAAAGGTTTATTCGAGAAGTACAACTTTTGCTAGAGGTTGATTTTTTTTCAATAAATCCTACCCCCCAAAAGTCCAAAAAACGTCGTTTAGGGCCTCAAAACGACCCCAAAAGTTTGGGACTCGAAAAACTGTAAAAAAAACTACCAAAAATAAAAAAATGTTCTTTGATCCAATGGAATAGGTGGGTGGCCATCGATATCCATTTGAATCAACCACCCTCAATTTTATTGATTTTTATCGCGGAAACAAGTTCCACTTGAACCACTAAGTCATCTTACTTTCGTTCAAAGAAATCAACGCAATACTTAGGAAATGAAAAAACTCAAACCAACAATACCTTGTCCAAAAGCATACTTAGTTGCACCCATGGTTTAAGTCTATTGTTTAGGGACTTTACTTTCCCAATCCATCGACTTTCTACATGAACTCCCATCAATCACCATTCGTAGCTACACAAACCATCATAACATCTTCGTTGCGATACAAGGTTTAGTCCATCTACCCAATTCTAAAATATTTAAGTCCCAAAACTCTCGTGCAACCGACCAAACTCATCTCCAATGTCCTGCCATATCCACACCTTGACTGCTTTCACTTCAAGGAACCATGCACACATCGCCCGACTGTCGAGTCATACTGCTATTAACTAACTTGCATAACTCCGCGAAGAGTCACCTCATCTGAAGGTTGTGGTAGACCCACTCGTCCAACATCCTAGCTCAACTCAACTGATGTTCTCAGCAATGCATGACACAAAGATGTCATGATGAAAATGTTCCTAACCAACTACCTTGCTATGAAGCTTCTCTAAGTTGCATCAAGTCACCCAAATCCCAAGTGCTTCAACTCGTCCCAACCCAGAACTGCTCCCCTTCGTGATCACTTCTACGATCACTGCTACTATTAAATATGTGATAAGTCTTGTGACAAGTCATGCATTCATCTGCCTTTCCCAAGTGCTCGGTTCACCCCACGAACTATGTGCTTGGTCTTCTCAAGGTGTGTGCACAGTTCTAACACTTACTTCTGTCATGTCCCCATAAGATGCCTTCCTAAATATTATGATCATGCACTTCCTGAGGGCGTGTGGCACCACGAAGGTTCTAACTTGGTTGCTTAGGAACTCCAAGGATATTTCGTCCAGACTATGCCTCTTCACCTAGAGGATTCCCATACTCCATTCTAGGCTACAAGCCAGTCACACTCCTAATCTAGTGCAACTCACTTGTATTCTTAGACAATCTTGTTAACAACTTAACACTTACTCATTTAGCATACATATATGAACATGTGAAATAGAGAGAACACTTGTGAAACAAACAAGAGACACACATATAGTGTGTGAGAGGCACAAGACGTGTCTAACACCTCACTAAGTCTTATTATTGTGAAATGGTTACAATATGAGCATTATCGTCTTGATTTACAACTTGGGAAGAGTTGCACGACTCACCTCACTTCACCAAGAAACTCATACACAGATTTGTCACACCAAGACTCATCCATCACAACAAATTTTGCAACTCCTACGATGCGCCCCAGATGTGCATCCACCACAAACTCATTCTCTCTTCTCTGTCACAAGACTTCACACAAGCCTGTGGTTCTATCTCATAGCATGCCTCACCCAGAATTGCGACAAGAATTCCCCAACTCCAAAGTCACCCTGTCTGCTACTAGACTCAACCCAAAGAAGGTTGCCCCAACTCTGTCCATAAGATCACCTCAAGTTAGCACAAGTCCTCCCAAGTGGAGTGACTTGGCTCCTTGAGGGAGCTCACCCCTCCTTGTCAAAATCTTCCTTAAAACCTAAGAGTTGATATTTTCCTCTTTGCTTGCTCTATGTCATCTTAGTTGTGCACCTTGTCCTCTTATATGGACTCCAAAAATCACCTTTGTGAATCGTTGCGTCCTTTGGGTGTGTCACGCCCCTTCATGAACCATCATGCTCAAATGAACCAACGTGCCCCTTCATGGACCTGGTACGCCCAAAAAAACTGTGTGCTCGTCATCCTTTGCATCCCTTGGGACTAGCACACTCAAACTTGGGTGCGCTCCTCATGCCAATGCACTCCAACCTATTTGGTGCACCTAGCCTTGTGCTTCATCTCATGCTTGGGCAATTCCCTTGATATGTTCATGCACCCAAGGTGCCCACTTTCCCAACTAGTGCGACTCTTGGGTGTCTGAGCAACCCCAAATTTCATCTCCTTGAGGACTTGGGCAAGGGTGTCCACGCCCTTCTAGTCGAGGACCTTACATAGATGATTTTATCATCACTGGGAGTAATAGTAATCTGATTATGACTTTGAAGGAGATGTTGAAGAAGAAATTTGAGATGATAGATAGCTTGGGTCTACTACATTTCATTTCTGGCATCCAAGTTATGCAATTGGATGATGGTATCTTCAATTCTCAATTCAAGTATACATTTGATCTTTTGAAGAGATTCAAGATGCAAGATTGCAAGTCTTGTTCTACTCGAATTTAATCATGAGTGAAGTTGGATCATAATGTCTTTTTACATCATATTCTATACAAGTTTCAAGGCGTTGACCTTGGATCCTTCCTTCAACCATGTGACAAACATTGTGCATCTCAATTTTAAATTTTAGGTCACAATTAACATAAAGACATTGTGAAAATAATGCAGTAGTTTAAACGTTCTATCTTTTGGTTGTTTTGTTTGATTTTTCTCAGTGACGAATGGTTGGATCTACAGATTTGAGTGGTTAAGTTGTATAATCTAAATGTTCCAAGGATTTTTCAATAGGATGAATCCATTTATGCATTTAGAAATGTAATTTAAATAATAGAAAATAGCAATTTTGTCCAAATTTACATGACCAAATTTCCCACCAAAAAAAACCCAAAATTAAAACGTTTAGCCAACGCAGAAAATAATACCCATACAATTATAAATCGCTGAGATCCTGAAGGATGTTGCATCAATCCAGTATATAAAGAGCACTGTACGGAATATCCTTTGAAGACGTGTGTAGAAATACTAAATGTAGATAAAGCAGATAAACTTTGTTAATAGTTTATAAGGTCATTTATGTTAAGCCCTTTTGGATTTTAGGTCATTAACTTGGATCTAAGGAAGATAAACTTGTACCTAATAAAAAGTAGATTTAAATAAAAAGCAATTTCGACCTAAATAATATCCACAATAAAAATGTCTCTATTATCATCATTAATATTATATTATAACAATATGGTCATGTAACTTTTAATAATATTTAATTTTAATTTTATACATAAACTTATACACTATAACCTTTTATAAAAAAAATAAATTACATTCATTTTATTCGACTCTTTAAAATAATTAATAATAATTCACAACAAATAAGTGATGTAACCAAATATAATGAAAATTTTAAAAATAAAAATATATGATATTCAATAAAAATATTTATTCTTCTACTCTTTTAATTTTAATAAGAAAAGAAAAATAATTAATAATAATTCACAACAACTCTTTTAATTTAATAAGAAAAAATATATAACTAATAATAATTCATAACTAATTCATAATAAATAGGGAATGTAATAAAAAATTAAAAGAAAAATAATTAATAATAATTCACAACAACTCTTTTAATTTTAATAAGAAAAGAAAAATAATTAATAATAATTTACAACAAATAGGTGATATAACCAAATATAATGAAAATTTTAAAATATATATATACGATAATCAATAAAGATTTTTTTTATTTTAATGAGGAAAAAAATAATTAATAGTAATTCACAACAATTAGGTTATGTAACCAAATGAGAAAAGAAAAATAATTAATAGTAATTGACAACAATTAGGTGATGTAACCAAATATAATGAAAAATTTATAAACAAAAATATATGATATTAAAAAAATATTTTTTTAATTAAAGCACGTGTCTTTTTTTTTTTAAATATTTGAAGCCACGATGTGGATAAACTAGTAATTTAATCAATATAAACATTATCAACTCAGCTTAAATGGATACATTTATTTGTATATTTGCAAAATAGATAAAACTTTATTTCAATTATAAAAAAGCACGCCGTATAAATTCAATGCTTAATTTTAAAGTTGAAAAACAAATTGGACCAACTTAGATTGTTGCTTGCAAGCGAGGTCCCACCAAAGATCAAACACCTCATCCAAAATCGTAATGGAGAAAACTAAGGCATTGTATTTTGTTAGTCCTTGGTCAACCTCGAAGGAAGAAAGATCCCAGCCATCATCACTAACCTTAGCGGGTCGGTCTTAACTATCCCTAAGAAAATTGTGCCCCTTGGAAAACTTTCTTGACATCAAAGTGCCAAACTTAAGTAKGAAGAGATTTACTTTTATTTTTATTTTTCTTATAAATTTTATAAGGACAATATATAAAATTTAAAATGAATGAAGAAGAAGGTTTAAAATTTAAAACAAGAAAATATTAGTAAAGAAAAAGGGAAAATGATGAGTTGATGGAAGAATTGGAAAAGAAAGATGAAGAAATCAATATGTTGCATAAGTATAATCGAGATCTTCTTAACGATGTTAAGAAAATGAAAAGCATTTACAAAAGTCCAAATCAAAGAAGGATGAAGAGACTATCAAAATAATTAAAGAGAATACTTCCAAGATAATTGAAAAGGAAATTTCTATGATGGTTAAAGGAAGCACCAAGTATGAAAGACATCAAATAAAAAATCCAATATAGAATTCAAGGATGAAAGAAGTTGATGGATAACATCAACCTTRAACAATAAATTGAGAAGGAAGAAAAGATACAACAAGGTTTCCATAACATATTTGAATAAGTTGAACTCAAACATCAAAATGTCAAAGAAAAATATGATGGAATTATCTCAAAAGAAAGAAGCATAGATGATTAAACACAAATTATAAAGGATATTCATTGTACCGAAAAAGGATATTTGTAACGAACCGCCTCGTTACGACAACCATTCCAGTACACAGGTGCAATTTTTTTTTTGTGTTTACGGTGTGTGCGCGCGTGAAGAAGTAAAAACATACTTGACTCTATGTCGCCCCTTGACTTCCAACAAGACACGACCACGGTGTTCATTGCAAGAAGCCAAAGCACACGATGAGTATCTGCAAACAACTAAGACCATAGGCAAGGGTGCACAACGCAACATTTAACGACAAGCAAAACTGACTGCTGAATACGACTGTCTACCCGCCCGTCCTACCCTGCAAGGTTAGGACCTCCAAGACACATAAGCAACGCTCAAGCCCGGTTTCCCATCGTCTTTAACCATTTAAGGTCTCAATGATCGTGATCAAGGTAAATTCGTGTGCATTTAGAAGTGGAACAAATTCCTCTGATTGTCGATAAACCATCGGTCATTTGCTAAATGTGTTAGAGTTTTAAGGAGTCAAAGGGTTCCATCGATTGTCGATGAGTCATCGATGTCCACGATAATATTATGGTTTTTGCAATAGTCAATAGATTTCGCTAATCATCGATGGACCATCGACGTCGAAAAATATCCATGTGAGTCAAGCGCAAAACAAGTAGAGTTCTCTCGATGTCGATGAACTATGAGAAGCTAGAGATCAATGTTCGTCACGCGATCATGATTGAAGACAAATCTTGACCATTGAAACTTTTTGTGTAAGTTGTGTCCACTTTGATGGTCTTACAAGGTCCACAACACCATCCACATCACTTACAACATTGGCCTACCACATTGCCAATTGTACATTGGTACACCACCATACACACCTTTTTTTCCATGTCAGCATGACATGTCACATTTCCACTTCATCATATGGGTCCACATCATCATGGTACAAATGTCTTCGTTGATCATCAATGTTCAGTATTTTTCATTGTTTTTTTTTTGTGACACGGATATTCATCGATGCCGATGAACTCATCGGGCATCGACAAGATTACCAAGCCTTACAATTCCCACACAAAACTCATTCTACCAACCACCAATGCCAATGAAACAAATTTTCATGGCATAAATATTAGTCGTCCAATCACAAGCAAGAGCAGATACTGACCGTTGATCCTCCCACGTGAACTGTGCTAAAAAAATGCCATGTTTTTCCCGAGCCCAGAAAATGTTTTAAAAAGTCATTGATGAGAGAAGAAAACATTTTGCTATTTTTGCGATACATTTTGATCATGAACTCAATTTGAGGCATTCTTTATATTGTTGGAAAGGTATCACCGAGATGTACAACTTTGTACTTATAAGTTTTTTGTTATTATGTATTATTAGTTTATTGTTTTTTAAATAAAGCTACGACATGTAAAATTCTTACGATATTTTTGTGATAAATTTTGATTATGATCCCCGTTTTTAGAATTCCTTATATTGTTTGAAAGGTATCATCAAAATCTACAACTTTTGTTTTATAAGTTTTGATTGGTTTGGTAAAGTTTGTTTCAGGTTTTCAAAATAAAGGAAATCAGACTTAGGGAAGTGACTTGAATATTTCATTTTAAGATCAATAAACTGTTTTATCTGATAAATTTGTAACGAATTTTTTTTTTATTCCTAATATACATTTGTTATGATCCAGGGGGGAATCATATAACACGGTGTGAAGAATTTCAATGTTGCATGCTACAAATTGGTAGTTTTCCATCAGTTGACAAACACAAGCATGAGAATTGAGTTGGAAGAATTGTTGACTGGGTGCATGACCATTCCAATTTTAGAAGTGAATGGTTACTAAATATTGAATAAACAAGAGATAGAACATCCAAGAGGAAACAAGAATTCAAACAAGAGACTAGGGAAGTGTTAGTACACAGTTCTGTGTGACATTCAATTTCATGGAAGAAGACCCAATGTGGAAGGAGGCCCTCCTACGAATTAAAGATTCCATATTTCATCATCAACCAAAGAATGTCATGCCAAAGTTCGTCTATGCCTATCAAAATCCAATGGTGTTACAAGGAAAATCTCTCTATGGATAGGGGTAAACCACAATAGATGGAACAAAACGCATAAATCAACTCTAATCTAAACCACAATAGACAAAACAACACCCAGAAATAAACTATAATCTCAAGTTTGCTAGATAAATGAAAATGCTAACAAGAGAAGGCTAGAATCCTACCTCATCTGGATGTTCGAAGAAGACCACAGTTGAGCTCATGACCCAAAGCTTAATACCTACAACTTGTCCTCAATATCCAAGATACACAATCATGTGGAAATTATATAGAATGTTAGCATATAAACTAGCATAATCCATTAACACGCATAACAAATACACCCATGGAAAGTAATAAAAATATTTGCGACATATAATTGGACGAGAAAAAAAGTATTTCTATTAATGTAATCAATAGATGTACATAGGTGACAAACTTTTGTAACGATACATATCAGAACCGAGAAACTAAGTCCCTCCAGTTGGGCCTTCATTACTTCAATCCTCCACAAAGGAAAGCTCACAAGTAGTAGGAGTCAATGAGGTTCTCCATCTCAATATAAGAAGAGCTTGGGGACTGAACACAAGAAGTTCATACTTTCAAGGACAAAGGGATGCAGACTCAATATGAGGTGAAATTTCTCCATAGTGTATTTGCTCTCAATGATGAATCTCTTCAAGTCTTGTATATGGATCAAGTTATAGCCTTCAAATGGAATTGAAGGGTTGATTCAGAGAATTTCTAGTATACGAAAGGTTAAGGATCATGGATCTCGTGAATTGGCATGGAAACCTAACACATTTTTTAATTTTTGAGCATAAAACCTGATGTACGCGTGTTGTAATGGAGCAATCTGCGTATACACAAGTTGTCTAACTATGGTTCACATATATAGACACAAATTTGTATTTTTGACTCTCGAGTGAGTAAAATGGGGGATTTGAGTCTACAGAGGGAAATGGAAGGCCATCAAACCAAGATGAATGGAGTGTGGAAAAATTTGCTATAACATATGCCCCCTAATGTGTGAGGTCAGAGGAGTATCCGCAATGGCTGAAATACATTATAATTTCCAGAAGTAGAGTAATGAGGACTCAGCTGGAAGAACTAGTTACACATGAGAATATTATAATTCATATTGACTTTGCAGACATGGCTTCCAAACTTGATTACATTGTAGATCTATGTGGATATATAAAAAAAAATTGTTCATTTCCATGAATAGGAAATACAAAGTGGACATATGCCATAGGCTTCCATAGTCACGAACAAGACACAGTGGAGTCCAATCTCAAAATCAACTGAAGATATCTATATACAGTGGAGTACAATCTGATCTTCTATGATAACTGAATTCATATAGATACTATTCCGATGAAAGATAATAAAAGATATGGGACATTGATACTGTAAACTAGAGGTCTTCTACAGAAGGGAATAAATTACAGTTTAAAAGAAAAACATGTTTGTCTTAAGTGTGACTGTGCATTTTTAGTTGTGGAATCTCTATCAAGATTGAATTAGGGTTTTATGCAATAATATAAAACCTAATCCTAATAGTCTATATCATCATATATAGATAACATTGTCATCTACATCTAGCTCAACCTTCCCCTATGTCCAATGTAATATAATTTTTTTAAATTTTATTATACATACGTCGGACCGTCGATGTCTGTCTGTTCATTATCGACAGGACATGTAGCTCTTATGTGTCTCCACTCAAATAAACATTGTAAACCATGGAGTTGCACATTTGAGGAATCCATCACACCATATCATTGGATTGTTGACGAACTACACATTTTAGAGCGTCGCCACGCTGACATAGGTCATCAGCCCTAAAGTCACAATTGCAATGGAATCCACATTATCTTTTCGATGGTACTTACGAGTGTCTATGTCACAACAATGATGACCAATGTCGATAAAAGGATGACGAGTTACCTGGTGGCAGTTTCTTGGGAAATTCCATGTGGAAGACATAAGCATCTCAATACCGACATTTAAATTATAGTCAACAATACGATAATGATTTACCACGAACTTCTATTTCGTAAAATCTCTCCACTAGATGCCACATGGCAGCTTTGTACGTCGAATATGCGATATATTGTGGCGTCGTCGAGAGTGCAATGGAAGGGGTTCGACTAAAGCTAGAAATTGGGTTTGTCGAAAGCTAGACGAATGTCCGTTGGATCGGTGTTGGAACGACATTGGAAAATGAGCCAAATCTACTAGTGCATCCACACACAAATGAACCCAAGAAATATCATGGGAAACCCAATACAAAATAAAACTCGTATAGAAGGTGAGGCCTATGCTCTACTCTCTTTTCTTCAGTTATGGAAATGCAAATACAAAGAAAGAGGCACTCACTGTGGAGATTCCTTTGACATTATGGCCTGTATGGATGCTACAAAATATTTTCCTCCTCGATTATAATCTTAAAATACCACCCTAGCTGCTATGCTCCACTATGGAACAAGTACAATGCTAAAGAACATAACCCTTTCTCCTCCTAGTGTCTCAGTATTTTACATAGCCCAATAGTCGTCTAGGGTTAGTATTTTTTGCATCCTCAACCCTAAATTAGTGATAAGGCTTGAAACTTATAGAATATTCTTGAAATTCCACATGTGGCTAGCCCCATATGTGTGACTAATGGGGGCTAACATGGCATCCACTTGTACCATGGTGGTCAAAGAGGTAGGTCAACTTGCGAGAGGCATAAATTTTGCATACAAGCTTTAGTTGAGGTTATCATTGCATTGTTGGAAAGGTCTCGATGTGTAGATTAACATCAAGGGTGTGGGTAGAAGTTTTGGACATTATAAACCCAAAAAATGATGTTCAATGCCTCAAAATGGCTACGGAAGGTTTTGTACCCCAATTTTCCAACTGGGACCTGCCACTAAAATGGCCCTGCAAGCCTATTCCTCCAATTTTTCCACCTATAAAGTACTAATATAGATGAACAATTATATGATGATCCAGTATGGATCATCATTTGATAACCTTGGTTCGAAACTGGGAACTTTAACACCCTTTAATATTTGAATTGGATAGAAAAATGAGTGTCCATATCCCTGCAACTATTACAAAGAAGGAGATGCTACAAGTGGAGGATGATTCAACTTGTATAGCATCCTACAAAGAAAATGTAGTCACAATGCAGTATTGGCCCAATTATCAGTATTTTCTATTTTTGTTACTAAATGTTTTGTTGTTTAGTGTTTTTATTACTACAGTTTGTAAGGTAAAACACTTGCCATCATATAATAGAAAGGATGGTTATGATCATTTTATGATTCAAATAGTTAGTTTCTTAGACATATGGCTGCAACCTACTTTTCAAATTTTGTATTACATAGTTGTATGATCTACTTTTCAAATTTTGTATTACATAGTTGTATGATCCGACTGTCACATTTTATAATATGAAAATATACATGTTATTGTGAAAATAAATAAATTTTAGACTTGAATTGAACAACTATAAAATAAATAAATAAATAAATATATGCAAATTCTAAGATAGTATTAAATGAATGAAAAAATGTTTACATGAGCTATATGTTGTCCCATAAGAAGTATTATTGTTCCAAACACACCCCCCATCCACTATATTCAAAGAAAAAACAATTACTTCACTAATTCAACACACATTCAACACACATTTTCAGTAAAGTGTATGTTCATTATTGAGTGTGTTGTGGTACCCAACATTCTGGAAGAAATGATGTTACAATTTGCATTGCTTTTGTTTTACAGTGCTATCATTGAATTTTTTTAGCCTTTGAAATTAGTATACCATAAAGTATTACTTTTTCAATATGGTTATT
>JZKD02S1674376.1:61334-80040 GCA_000966675.3 Picea glauca | reverse complement strand
CAAAGGGGTGGAATATGAAGTTGAACCTAATCAATACATTAGACATGAAATACAAAGTACATACATCCTCATTACCAAGGAAGAAGATTCCATAATCAACATTATTCATGGAACACAACATAATGAACCATTACTTGATGAGATATTATCAAAGACAAACAACTACAACTAAATAGAGAAGTTATAGAAACAATGCATGAAATTAAAGGACATCAAACCACGTGATAACAAGTTATGGATCAAGACCAAAAACACTTCAATTCGAATGGATGGATTGTCATCAATGGCAATGAAAGAGCATGAACATAAGGAAATCTTATTATTTGGTTTCATTACATGCAAAACCCCAAGCTACAAAGTTTCGTGCACTTTGAAGGAGGATAGTATGTTATGACCCTATGGAGGGTATAAATGCGGTTGAATGTGTATGTAATAGGGGTACACCTAATGGGAGACCCTCATGTGAAATGGGGGACAATATGTGTATATAGAGGGAAATATAGTCATTATGTACACATGAACTTATGATTTGGATATATTGATGTATAAGGATTATTTGAAGGATGTTCTCCTAATATACAAGGAGTTGTTATGTAACTAGTATCTATTTTCACTTTAGGATATGTCCTCCAAGCTCACAACTTGTGTACATTATGTGTATGTTGGTTTCTTATGCTATATTAAAAATTTGATACACAAAAGTGGGAAAGACATTTGAAGGGTATGGTACTCATGGAAGAGGTTCATACCTTATACTTTATAGAAAAATGGAATTGTTGAGAGGAAGAATAGTGCCTTGATTGAGATGGATAGATTTTTTTTTCAAGCAAAAGGAATCCAACTAGTTTTTGGGCATAGATTGTTTTTTTCTCAATTTACCTTCTAAATAGAATCTTGACCAAAGTAATTTGGAATGTGAGTCCGCTTGAAAAATGGAATGGAACGAAGCCTTCAGTCAGACATCTCAAAATCTTTGTGTGTGGCTTGGGATCATATTATGGATGGGAATTAAAAGAAGTTGGAAGTGATTTATAGAAAGATGTTATGTTTTATGAGAAGACTTCATGTACTACTTTGTTAACATCTTCTTTGAGAATATTGAGTAGAAATTCTATCTAAATCTTGTAGAATTGTGAATCAACTGACCTACACTCTGAATCAACTAATATTTTTATGAATTGATTACAATAACTACACTGAATTTCAGTTTGATCTCTATTACAGAATCGACTACAAGTAAGAGCCTTGGAAAGGAATCCACTAATATTAATGAAATTCATATAGAGACTTCTCCTTTTAAAAAAATTTGTTATAGAGACTAATGATGTAGAAGCACTAGATTTACTCCAAGGTCTTTCATTATTAGCTCATATGGGCATACAGAGGTTCAAAGTAGTGAAGAATTTACAAATTCTTATCAGGTATCTATATCTCCATCGTCTCCCAAGGAGATTGCACCTCTATCTCTAGTTCATAGGATTCTTCAAAAGCACATGATTTTGACTAGAATCAAGTTATGCATGGATAAAATATTTTGTCAGATTCACAAGCCAATCGAGGAGTGCATTTGGAGAAAGGTATTTGAGTGATAAATTGGGGACTCTTCGCATAACCCTCCAATAGTTATAACTATAATCCCGTGAGACCATTTCAATAAAACAATTAATGTGGCATGCATCTATAACGAGACATAATCATATTATGGCATAATATTGTCGGTCCATACCATCATCTGCAAGCTCCAACATTTATATGGAATATGATGTTGAAAAAGAAAATTACGTGTGGGTTAATGATAGCAAATCCTTGAGAATAAGGGAAATGATGGCCTCTCTCAACCTTTTTAGTCTAATTGTGAATGGTTGATCTTGGAATTGTTATAGCTCTAGTAGGGAGTCAAATGTTGCTTTCAGTCTCACAAAAGTTGTTTCAACACTATATTTTTTGTGTTGGACATTGTAAGTCTGGTAATTTTCCCTCCTCTCTTATCTATGAATTCTATAAAAAAAAATCCTCAGTATTTTGAACAGTAGGTCTGGTAGTCGATTTGTGGGAGGTTGATACATTGGTATCTCTTGTTTTAGCATGACATGTTGTTGTTAGTGTGTGTTTTAGGCCCTTTATATTGAACAATCCTCTGTGTGTATTTCTATTGCTTTGGTTCCTCTATTAAAATGGCGCATAGTCATTGTCATAAGATTTGTTGTGTTATGTGTGATATGGAAGTAATACAGTGCAACATTAAGCAGTGAGAAAAATAAATAGCAAAGTCACACTGCAATGTAGTGAATTGGACTATCAAGTGGCACTACTTGAAGGATGAGTTTTTCCATTGTATCTTGAAGGAAAATAATCCCAAGGACAACTATTAAATTGATGCAACAAGGATCATAGTATACCTTCATGTATGGGAGGTGCAAGTAGATGGTTTCATAAGTATTTATAAAGGGAAGCAATTGGAGCTTAGTTTGTAGATATAAACTCTTTAAAAGTAGGTTGGTCAACTATTCACCCTTCTTAGGATTCCTATGGAAAAAAATTTAGTCTCTAAGTCAGTGGGTACTAGCTCTATGAATTTTTTTCTCAAGGTGGTCCTTTGATAACCTTAGTTCGAAACTTGGAACTTTAGTACCCTTTAGTCTTTGAACTGGATAAAAAAGAAAATGTCCATATCCTTGCAACTATTACAAAGAAGGAGATGCTACAAGTGGAGGATGATTCAACTTGTATAGCATCATGAAAAGAGGAAATGCAATATGAGCCCAATTATGAGTATTTTTTATTTTTGCTACTAAATGTTTTGTTGTTTAGTGTTTTTACTACTACAGTTTGTAAGGAAAAACACCTGCCATTATATAATAGGAATTTTTAGAAAAGATGGTTATGGTCATTTTATGATTCAGATAGTTAGTTTCTTGGACATATGACTGTAAATTATTTTTCAAATTTTGTACTATAGAGTTGTACAATTCAGTTACAAGATTTTCTAATACAACAATATACCTGTTATTGTGAAAAAAAAGGTATTTTAGACTTGAATAAAATACAAATAGATGCAAATTCTAAGATGGTATTGAATGAATGGAAAAATGTTTACATGAGCTATATGTTGTCTCCATAAGAAGTATTAGTGTTTCAAAATCTTCCCCACCCCCCTCAATCAACTATACCAAGAGAAAAAAAAAATTCTTCACTAATTCAACAACACATTTACAATAAAGTGTATGTTCATTATTGAGTATGTTGCAGCATTCAACATTCCGGAAGGAATGATGTTAGATGTGCAATTTCGATTTGTGTTGCTTTTGTTTTGTAATGTCGTCATTGGATATTTTTGGCCTTTGAATTTGGTATGTGATAAGGTACCCATTTTTTCAATATGGTTATTGAGTAATTCACAAAATATTTTATGATCAAACATTATAAGTTATATATGTGTAGCATAATGAGTCGCCCTTGGATAAAGCACATCTGTCCATTTGTTCATCAGACTATGGGAAGTAGTACGACCTTAGGAAGATTTTCTCGCTATATAGAGTTGTGTCCTCCACCATTTGGTTATTCTTCCAAACATATGGAGAGTTTGCGTTGCCTCCTGCTTCGTAGACTTATGATTAACATACATGCTGCCTGAGTCTCATAATTTGTCGTGCTATTGTCCAAGGGAGGTTTGTCACTAAGCCTGAGTCAACCCCTCTGCAATATGTCTCTTGTCTGCATACCCGGCCATCCTAAACATCCAATCAAGTCCTTGTTTGAAATAACTGAAGCCTTCAGTCTGATCATCAAGATTATCAAGTCCATGACCGACGAGCCATCGAAGACCTCTGGGTAGTGCAGTCGTACACTCATATTACACTCCTACCCGAGTTTTGAAGATTTTGAAGTTGTTTCTCGAGCTCTGAATATCTCATCTCTGGCCATCAGGCCGAATCAACTTCTGGAAGATGGATACTCTATATGTATATCTTTCTGATTTTGAGATGTAGCTCTACTATGTATTGTTCACAGCTACTCTTTATAGTTATTTGGCATGGATCTACAATGTATTTGATTGGTAGCCATGGTTCTATTTTATTCTGAGCATGGGTATGCCTGCCTCGGTGAGACATTTGTTCTTTCGCAGATGGCACCTCCCGGTTCCTGATCCTTGGGCTCAATTGTTCGACACATCAGTAAATATTGGTAATGTATTTCAGCCATCAAATGCTCTTTTGACCTCACACATTAGGGGGCATCTGTTATAACCCTAAATTGCACCACACATCCTTACCTGGCATCAGGCCAACTCATATCCCTTCTTTTCCAAAGCACTACTGGACAACTCTTTCAAAATCCTCTTTTATAAAGGCCCACGCGCCCTAATCCATTACTGCATGCGTGTACACGCTGGCTGACCCAACACGGCCCGTGTGGACCGACAAAAGCATGAAAAAAGGAAAGTTTCCGACAGAAAAAAAATCTATGGGTGAGTTAACTGAAACTCCCGGCCATGCATGGCCAAGGGTTCGTCCAAATACCTAGCCCCTTCTAGCCTATAAAAGAAGGGGTAGGGTTCCCATTTGGAAGAGGGAAAATATAGCAAAGAAACCCTGCCCATTTACGTATTCCCATTGTCCCAACCCTTTAGCCTTTCCTTATGCCAAAGGAGATTCAAATAAAAGTAGTTGGAGGACAGAAGAAGAGGAGCCCAGGATCAGGTTCAAGGAGCGGTGGCCGGTCTCAACTTTTGTAAGTTGACTCATTAAAAGTAATAAAGAAAGTGATTTTCCCATCCCAATTCATGAAATTTTTATGGTTTGATTAGTTTATGTTTGGATTTCTAACCCGTTAGTATATAAGTAGTATGCATGCATAGTTTTTTCTTGTCTTGGATGCAGGTCAACTTTGGAAGGAGCATTGCGAACAAGGAATCAAGCACAACGAAGGATCGACATCAAATGTCAGGAAAGAGGTAGGTTGATCTTTCCATGCATTTACTAAGAAAAGAGGATTTAAATCTAGGGATGAAGGTAGAAAGTAAATTCTCTTCGGTCATATCTGCATGCAAATTCTGAACTCTATTTGCTAGTCCGTAGGGAGATTTTCACAACAACAAACATAAATATGTCCGATTACCAGAGATCTTCAAAGAAAAGGATCAATTCGAAGAAAGAATAGGGGACTTCGACATTGACTGTATTCTTGATGAAGAAACAGAAGTGAACATTGTGCCAGAAAGAACTTGGGAAGCTATAGGGAGGCTTGCTATGACTCCATCTCTAGGAGTAATAGGGTTATTCAGAGGAAAATTAGTAAACCTATGTGGAAGGCTCACTCAGATATATATGAATGCCAATGGAACTTCGACAAAGGAAGATTTTGAGATTATCAAGTTCATTGAGGACAATGCCCTGTTTACTATGTTACTCGGCAAACCTTGGATTGAAAGAGATCAGCCAGAAAGAAGGAAGAAGAAAAGGTTTTAGAACAATAGAGACAAGAGCTAAAATATTTCATGACTAAAAGGATCGCACAGTTGATATAAGAATAGGAGAACCGCTCAAATCCATCTTACACTAGAAGCCCAGATATCGAGGCCAAAGCTACACAAAAGGCTGAAATTTCTACCCCAGAGAAAGAAGAAGTGATATACCTAAACCCTAGGAGAGAATCTCACCAGCACGAAGTGACTATGTCTGAGGAAAATAAGAATCAAAATGGGAAGAGAATCACCGAGACGAAGCTGACTAGAAAGAAGGCTAGAAAGCTAAGTAAGAAGAAGGCTAAGATTGAAAAATTACAGAACATCCCAGAGGGTACCTCGCAGCAAGACACTTTGCAGAATTGGAGCTTCGTCGAGATATCAGAACAACAACATGGGTCACTTCACCATGACGAAGTAATATGGCCGTTGGAAGCCAATATAACCATTCAACTGCCGCTCTGAATGGGTCAGAAAGAATTTATGGCTCACCACTAGACTGTTCGACCGCGCCATAACAAATAGAACATAAGTTAATGCAGCCTCATACCTGTTGCAAGCAGACCGTTGCTAAGTTTCCCTACTTAGTCCATAGCGCCATGCACCAAGAATATGTTTTTCTAAGTGAGAATTTGAGCCCGAAACCTGAGATTACTTCACCCTCTGATCATTGCCTTGTTCCCATACTGTTCACTGTAGTCTCTGAATTCATTTCACACCCGAGCTAGTTGACCCAAGCTTGTATGTCGGATGAGCTCAGCACTGCTGAGAAAGTAGTTGAAGAAGTTTTGATTGACTTAATGACTGAGAGATTCATGTCGGAGCGAGGATTATCTACAGGAGTCCAAGCATCATCAACAAGAGGACTCTAGGCCTCCCCTTACACTACTTGCGTCGGTCCATCCCAGCCGACCAATGAGAAATGGACCAAGCACAGGGATGACATCGCAAATGCCAAGCTTATCCCACACATTCTAACTACTTACTTACCACCTCTCAACGGTGCCATCAATCGTGATAGTGTACCTCAAGACTTCAAGTACACTTTTATCATCGTGTACCTTTCAAAAGGAGTGCGCACAGTTCGTGTTGACCAGGATAAGATCGCAGCACTGAAATTTAGTGATTTTAACCTTGGAGATCACAAAGTTTACAACATGTTAGCCCCGCATAAGTACTTAACCAAGACCAAAGGCAAGAATTCTAAGAATGTCCTGCAGTCATGGACCCAGAACCTCGCGCATTCCACACTGCTTAATGTAATGAAGATCCCGCACTTCGACAAACACCAGGAAGTCAATGCATGCGTCAAGTTGCTGCTCTCTTGCTACCACGGAGGATACTTATGGTTGGACTGTTGCATCACTGTGGATCCGACCTTGATCAATCGGATCATCGGACTTAGTATGCAAGGTCCTGACCCACATGATTTTTACCCTAGAAAGACCTCAGACCGAGCACTAGCACAGAGGATAAAAGAAACTTATGGCGATGTCGAGAAAGGCACGCGAGGCTAAAGGGTAGCCTCTATCCAGAGTGGCGCAGTGTGCCTTGCCTGTCAGTTGATCGCAGGCAAGGTAGTTCGCAAGAATAGACCAACACAAGTGATTGGATTCGTAGTTGACCTCGTAGGGAAGTTCATCGAGGGACTACAGATGAACTGGGTGCAGTACCTTGTAAACCAGCTAGAGCTTGATTGTAGAGAAGCACAAGACCAAGGGTATGAGTTCCACTTTAGTTGGTTTCTCATACTAATCGATTTCATCGCCTGGGAGCTACCAGAAGGTGCTACTTTTCCGGAGATCGAACCCTTCGAACAACTAGCCGCGAAGTTCTGTACATTGTGGTACTCCAGCGACATGAAAAAGTAGTGGCAGTCCAATGCCGTCTTCCACGCCTATTACAACCAATTGAAGAATGCAATCCAGTCTACACTGCACCTCACCCCAAACACACTTCATAGGTTTATACCTTTGATAAAATTTAGCGCGGACAACCACTTCACCTATATCACAGCATGCGCCAATAATCACAAATAGTAGCTCCAGTCGTACTACAAGTTGACAGAAGAAGACTTGGAGAAGATTACCAAGGAATGGTCGGTGGACCTCCTTGTTGCAGCGTACCCCGCAGAAATGTTGGATGTGGATAGTCCTGAAGCTATGTCGGATATACTTGGACTGAGCAAGACTAATAAGGATAATGAATTTCAAGATGTCCATAGCACATCCACGAAGACTACTTCGATCTCACCTACGCAAGGAGGTGATGGTGAATAACTAGGTGGCATAGAAGTTGAGCAAAACAAACGTGAGGTTACTCCGTCTAGAGAGGAGGAGGATCCCTCCAAGAAAAGGAAGATTACCCCACCAAACCCTCATCCCGAAGGAAAACTAAGGCCACTCGGACTATGTTTAAGACTACCCTCACACCGAACGACTTCGACTTCTTAATTGTTGTGTTGAATGATGCTTCACTAGAGATAGTCAAAAAGAAAGAAGTGAAGCAGGAGGAGGTATTCATCCAAATCAAGGGTGAACTTCAAGAAGTGCATCAGGCACTCTAGTCCAACCGAGCAGTTTCTACTGCACCCTTGACAATCGAAATAGCAGGAACAGGCAATGAACCCACCTAATTACACCAGATCGACGATAAAGTTGAAGCTCTCCTTCGACGATCTCAAGAAGACACAGTGCAAGCCACCCAGGATTTGACACAAGTACAGAGCGCACTTCTAGAACAACAAAGTAAGGCAGAACGTGAAAAGTTGGTTCTGCAAGATAAGTGGGATGAGGAAAAAGCACAGTTACAACAGAGCAAGGATCAGTTGCTAGCAGAGCAACTTGAAGTACAGGAAAGGGTTCACAAAGCACTTCTCTTTATGATGGTCATAGAAGTGAAGATTGAAGAATGTGTTCCACAGTAGGTGGCACAACTTGAATAAGTAATCCAATAGCTTCAGCAGTGCATCGCAGATCTGGAACTTTGTAGCATTCCCGAGACTCCTCAAGAAATAAGAGACCTAAGGGAGGCAACAGCCCATAGCGCAGTTGGCCGATTAAAAACCTTTTCCTTGGAATGCAAGCATATGAGTGCTAGAAGCGCCTAGACTTATGAGAACCGCACAGAGAATCCAGATTTCCAGGCATTGGAGGCACAGTTCCAAGAAGAAAAGCATCACGTAGATATGCTATAGGCACAACTGAAGGCCCTGACCCCAGTTGAAAGAATGAAGAGATTTCAAGAACAATGCACCACCCAACAACAGGTACACACACTGCAAAGTAAAGTGATGGAAGTCTCCCAATGACTTCAACCAATCCAAGAAAAGGCATGCCAATTGTTCACTGAAGTTGAAAGACATGGAGTTGATCTTGAATAGGTTGTCATCACCGTAGAAAAAAACCTAGAAGGGCCAATAAACAATGTAGTTATCTAGGATTCTCTGAGCAAGAGGTTGTCACACTACAGCAGGTCGAGTAGCTCGATCCAAGATTGAGGCATTCGAGGTGGAATTGATCAGACCAGAGTGACTTGGGATGAGTCACGGGTGAGTGTTGGGGGCATGTTGGCCCTTGAACAAGTTTTGAGGAACACTTGGTCATATTTGACCATTTTGGACTTCAACAGTCTGTCAAAGATGGAGCGGCAGGCGAAGCAGAGATCATGGGATCTCGGTCCACTTTTGGTCCCTTTTAGGGTTTTAGGTTAATGTAATGGGAAAGGGATGTCGGCCCGTCGATTTACCCACGCTTAGGCCCACTTTTGTAATGTATAAATAGAAGGATAGGAAATAAGTAGTAGATATGATTGCTTAGTGCAATTGGTAGTGCATCTATGTGATGTTGAATAAGTGCTATGTGTGAACTGTGTAAGGCTTGCAAGGCTAAGTGCAAGTTACTGTGAGGTTTCTATAGAAAGCTAAGTGTTGTAGGATCTAGTGAGCTGCGCAGATCTTTTGTCCTATGTGAAGAACGATTTTGGAGGCTTTGTTCTTGTAACAGATTGAAGACGATAATAAAGAAGAAGATCTTGTGGACGTAGCCCCGGGTTGGGGGTGAACCACATAAATCTGTGTGTGATGCTCTGTGCTTTGATTCCATGTGTTTTTCTTATGCTATGTGCTTTGATATATCCACTTATGCTCTGTGCTTCTTATATATATATATGATTGTTAGATCTGATGTGTATGAGGATGCTTAGTTCTGATCTACTGGATCTAATCTGTGTTAATGTGGATAAGTATTGAAATATTGTAGATCTGAGTGTACACCGCGATGCTCTGTGCTATCTGCGAAGTAGAATAAGGGTTGAATATTGATGAATGATCGATGCTAAGTTCTCTGTAAAGGATATAATCACATATATGTGTCCCAGTAAAGGTTGCATACACCTGAGTCTTGAAACCACCCCTGCCTCTACCTCGGGTGAGACTTCATCTACTTCGTAGGTGTTGCCGAAAGGGCCAGTAGTTAGGGCATTGTTGGTGCACTCTTGAGCGTTGAACCCTGGGTCTACCCATGTGCCAACAAAAAACCAATAGCAAGAAATATCACTTGATAAATTGGTATACAATTTGAACACCATGTGAGAAGGGAGGCCTGGCAATTAGAGACCCAACTTTGATGAATCAAACCAAGGGAGCTAAGATAATTTGTATATTTCTCTCAAGTCTCACCTCTTGGTGGAAGAAAATCGTTAGGAAAAAATATATGCGACAAGAGCGATCGATAACTCTTGACTATCCTCTACCAAACTCAACTAGCTCTCTTATTTGGAAACTTTGTAAAACTACCACTTCATCACTTTAGGGTCATCTCTCTTGAGTTCCATGTAATGAATGTAAAATTAGAAAATAGGATGACAAGATTCCATGCCTCACTCCTTTAATTCAACACCCATCATTAGAAGGAGTAGATTATTGGTTAGTAGATCAAATATTCTACAACCTTTTTTATCTTTCCACTTGGGATGGTCAACCCAGTGGACATTGGACTAGTTGGAAAATACTATCCCTTCTAGTGGATCTAAGGTAGGAACTATAAAAGGTTTATTCACTTTTTTGAGGGGTGGCCCCTCTCAATCTTTTCTTTTTGTACTTTAGAGGATGGGGCCCAAGAGGAGAACCATACCTAGTTAGTCAAGGATACCTCCTTCACTTGGCCTATCAAGAATCACCCCCTCAATCAAAAAATTGGGCTAAGACTTGGAAGTGAGATTATCTCCCTATAATAACAAAATTTACTTGGGTTCTAGCACACAACAAAATTGGACAGCTTAAAATCTTGAAAGGCATGGGATATAGGATCCTAGCTATTACTTTCTCTATTTTTTGATGGAAAATTCAACTGTGCCCCATCTCTTTTAAGAGTGTGAAATCATGTTGCAGGTATGACACTTCACATTTGTAGATTTGAGGAAAGATATTTTGATGCCTCAATATTGGAAGAAAAATGTTCATGTCTGGAAATCATGGCATCCTTGCAGCTTAATGCATAAGTTGTTATTGAAAAGGGTCTCCATGGAAATACTGAAATATTTGTCATAGAAAATATGTCTAGCTAGAAGCAAGGTCATATTCAAGTAGGAATAGGTCAAGGCAAGAATTTTTTTGAAGCAAGGTAGGAGTATTTTAGATGAGACAATATGCTCCAATGGGGTGGGATTCAACCTTTTGCTCAACCTAGGAATAAGAGAAAAGAAATAGCATCGATATTTATTACCAATTCATGCCTCTCCACCTAAAGTTTTGGTAGTTTTTCCTGTAGCATGTCAAGAGATGTAAACTTAGATTTAGCATTGTTGATCTACAAAAACAGAAGGTGGAAAGATGCCAACATATTTTATTTTATGATGGTGCTTCAAAAGATAATCCAAGGGTTGGTAGTGTTGTCAGGGTGAAGGGAGGTGTTGTCTCTGACCCTGAAGGAAATCAAGTGATTAAGTTTGCATGGGGCATTGTTGTCACTTCTAATATTGATGTAGAAGCACTAACTTTACTCCAATATTTTTTATTATTGTCTTAGATGAGAATGCAAAGACTCACAATAGTGGGGGATTCAACAATTTTTATTAGGTATCTCTATCTCCATTGTCTCTGAAGGAGATTTCACTTATGTCTCTAGTTCATAGGATTCTTCAAAAATTGTAGGGTTTTGAATGGAACCAAGTTATGTGTGGATAGAATATTTTGGAAGATTCAGAAGATAATTGAGGAGTGTGTTTGGAGGAAGGTATTCAAGTATTAAATTGGGGTCCTCCACATGCCCCCTCCTATAGTTATAACTCTAATCCTACGATGCCATTTTAATAAAACACTTAGTGTGACATGCATCTACAATGGGACAATGTCATATTATGGCATAAATTTTCCAATCCATACCATCATCTGCAAGCCCCAACTTTATATGGCATATGATGGTGAACAAGAAAATCACATTTGGGTTAATGCCTGCATATCCTTGTGAACAAGGGATATGATGGTCTCTCTCAAATTTTTCAAACTCATTGTGAATAGTTTGTCTTGGAATTGTTATAGCCCTAATCCATATACCAAATGTTGCTTCCAGTCTCACAATGATCTGGATCTCAGGGGATGAGATCTGGATGGCTTGAATACCGAGAGAGGAGGAGCTTATGCGTTCCAATCTTGCATGAAAATAAGCATGTAAAAAAACATGTAAATGAAGTACTTGGGAGGTGAGGGTCAAAGAGGAGCCTCACCTCTAAAAAAAATTACTAGTAAATCACTCAGAGCTAATTAATCTCACAATGAACAATAGAAAATATAAAAGAAGCCAAAATGAGTAACTTGATATTATGAGAAGGCTTCCTAGGTCTTTATATAGCATTACAAAATGGTCCATTGGACAAATTCAAAAAGAGCTCATTAAATGAGTCTCTATTATTAGTATAATAGATCTAACTACCCAACTAACAAATTAGTGGAAAATAAAACCCAATACAATAATGTAAAGAGATCATTAAATGAGTCTCTATTATTATAAAATAGATCTAACTACCCAACTAACTAAGCAATAGAAATAAAACCCAATACAATAATGGAGAGGTAGGACTCTTTTTAACCCATATGAGAAACTTGTTAGCCCAATTAATTAATGAGGAGGTGGGCATCTACATGGGCAATCTATTAGATTTATATCTTTATGACTTTTTCATCCAAATTTAGACCATATACCCCCTAAAATTTGGATCATTCCTCCCCCATTAGAAAATGATGGCCTCCATCATTTCACCCATGCTACAAAGAGACCCATGAGTACAATGTTCTAATTCCTAATGAAGGGAAGATTTTTGTGTGGTTGAATCATAATCATTTACATTAATAAAAATGGAAAAATCATGACTTTTGAGGATTTGAATCTTCTTCTACAAATTTATTCATAACTTTTGCTACAAGTGATGAAATCCAATTCTGTTGAAAACCCATTTGAGCTACTGAATAGATATTTCCATCGGTATATAGAAATTGTTCTGAGGTGTCCCATGGAGTGAGAAAAACTAGGCCGAAGTTGAAGGGTGTGCAGCCACACTGGTTACAAACATGTGTTGCTTCAAACAAATATATCTCATAAACCAGAAAATGAAATGAAATTCCACAAAATACCCATTTTATTTATTGAAGAGATATTTCTAGCCATATGTGAAACTCCTTCTTTATTTTCCTAAGCAGGGAGAAAAATACCATTGAAGATGGTGGTACGCGTGGCCTCCTTGGGTCAAATACATGTTGATATTCAATCGATGGTATCTCTCAAACCAAGAAGCCAAATGATATTTTGAGAAATACCCATTTGCAAAATTGAAGTGATTTTTCTAGCCATATATGGAACTCTTTCTATAGTTTCTGGAGTAGGGAGAAAAAGACCATTGAACATGGTGGTACGCGTTGCCTCCTTGGGTCAAATACATGTTGAGATTCAATCAATGGTATCTCTCAAACAAGGAATCCATATGAGATTCTGCGAAATACTCATTTGATATCTTGAAAATATATTTCCAATGAGATATGGTAGAGCCTCTGAAATGTTGTGTAGAGGTCGCAACACCTCTTTGAAGTTGGTTGAGTGTAGAGGGCCACAAAGGATGTTAGGGGTTTGTAGAGAAACATGAGATGTTGTAGAGGTTGTGGAACCTCCGTAGGTAGCATGGACACCCTGCAAATTTGTTGAAAATGTTGTAGATCAACAGATGTAGTGGATCCATGTATAAATGTAGTGAATGCATGTATGCTTCTTCTTGTAATTGTGAATGAAGATCCGAGGGTAAAAAAACAATCCCTATAGTACATGTGGACCAACTGTGATGCTTATAGTGTATGTCTCGAAAAATGGATTCTGATAGTACCAAAAGGAGGTTGGTGATTGTTGCAAATGTTTGAACCTGCATCATGATTCAAACCCTTGTTCTGATGGAGAGCGTACCCACTCTAATACCACTAATCCAAATCTCAAGGGATGAGATCTGGATGGATTGAATGTCGAGAGACGAGGATCTTAGATGTGTCAATCTTGCATGAAAAGAAGCATGGAAAAAAACATGTAAATAAAGTAATCAGGAGGTGAGGCTCAAAGAGGAGCCTCACCTCTAAAAATAATTACTAGTAAATCACTTAGAGCTAACTAATCTCACAATGAACAATAGAAAATATGAGAGAAACCAAAATGAGTGTAAGACTCATGTTCCCCCCAGCTTGTAATTAATCATTAATTATGATTACCATCCTATGGCATGTGAACAATGTAAATGTATTATTGTTTAGATTGGCAATAACTGACTATAGGGGTGAATCCTTGAAGTATTTTCCATGATATCACTAGAGGAAAGAGTGAGGAAACTATAGAGAGGCCTCATTATGTCAAAATGACCCAAATTCTCTTTGTTGAAATAATAAGCCTCATCTTGATCCTAAGGAAAAATTATTTAATGAAAGACGGATCGGTGGTTAAACAATCAACTACCCCCATGAATGGAAGCATGGAGAGTCTGGCCGAGGAGACAAAAAACTATTAGCCCAAAGTACCACAGAGTGCAGTTTTCTTGTAGGCCCAGACTGACCTGAGTTCCTTATGACCGAAGGAACATGACAGGTCGAAAACCTCCTTGGGGGAAAAAGGAGAGGGTGTTTAAGAGAAGTAGGATACCATTCAAAATGAAGAAGAGTGCGTGAGGCTCTCTAGCTGAGAAGAAGAACTGAAGGATTAATTTGTTCTGGTTAAAGGGAGAGAACAAGAGAAAAGATCTAGGAGAGTTTGCAAAAAACATGACCCGAGCAGAAGATCACGAGCTTGATGCTGAGGGAGCATATGATAAACCTCTAAGAAAATGCAAAAGTTCACTAGTGATATCATGGCTTGGCACGGGGGTGGCCAAAGCGCTAAGAATGAATTCTTCTAAGCCTACGGTTGGGTGGAAAGGCGAACACCCACAGTCATTTGGTCAGTGATCGACTGTAATAGATAATTATTTCATATTCCTTGTTTACTATAATTGAAATGAGATGTTGGATGTATGTGTCTATGACTGGAATTTGCATTGCATGATTAATATTAGTAATGCTTATTGTTCTTTTGTAAACCCCTGCATTTGAATGGTTTATGTTTGTCTCTGCTTAATAGTAATAGAACTATTAGACATGGGTATTCAAATGAAATTAGGAATACGATTATGGTTTATGTGTTGGATGGAAAATCCTTAAGGGACTTTTCACAAGGATTGATTTTGTAATGTAAGGGTCACGACAGACTTCACTGGAATGTTTTAGTCTCGTTGATCCCTTGAAAATACATTTCTCTATTTTAGAACTTAATTTCTATGAATGAAAGGCGCTTCCTTTGAACCAATTATCTAAGAGACCATGGTATCATGCCCATGGCCTTAACCAAATAACGACTAAGAGTGTAGTGTGCAACCTTGAGACTTGTCAGAGGAATCTTATGACCAGGACCTTGGAACCCTTCTCTAGGTACGAAAGGATCTAATACATTTTGGCTTCGGAACTCTGGGAGTTCAGAGCTCAGGGATTCTATGACTTTACAACCTTAGAAACCAACTGAAGGAAACCTGTTGGTGCGATTACCAATGAGGTTGACCGAAATCTAGTGGTTTCCTTAACCATGACCATGGAATCTGTCCCATCGTTAAACCTTGACCCACTTCCCAGTCGCGAAGTGATGAGAACCGTAGATCCAAGGACATTCAGGATCTTCCCTGACTGTTGGATCTATGTCATGGTCAGTCTGGCGTTGACCACTCCAGGTGAAAAAGGAGTGTTAAGTGGGTGGAACCCCCAAACGGTGAACTCGTGAAGTGACAAGAACCGTATATCTGGGGACACTTCAGGATCTCCCATGACCATTGGATCTATGCCATGGTTAGTCCAGCGTTGACCACTCCGAGTGAAAAGGAGTATTAAGTGGGTGGAACCCCTGATTGTCGAACTCGTGAAGTGACGAGGACCATAGATCTGGGGACGCGTCGGGATCCCTCATGACCACGGGATCTAGACCGTGGTCAGCCCGACGCTGACCACTCTAGGAGTAAAGAGTAAATTACACAGTGGATCCCCCAAACACCAAAGTCGCAAAGAAACAAAGGGCGTAGATCCATGGATCTACGTGAACCCATCTCAATTGTGGGATATAAGGGGTATTGGTAGGTTGTTGGTGGGAGTTCGCACTTTGGAGGTCAGGGAGATTTCACAGGTAATAGAATCTAGAGACTCTCTGAGGTTGTTATTCTGGAGTGATGTGGCAAGCTGACGTCACCTAGGGTTACATGGACCCATGTTCAATATTCCACGTGTCACCTGGATTCGTGCTTTTGACAGACCTTATATGGCAATTGGAATGTGACACGTGTCACCCATTGATGGTTCCAGGTGTCATCTTTTCCCCTTGCCACGTGTCAAGCCCAGGTACATTCTCGCATGGCCTAATAGCTGGTGAAATACCTGAGGCACTGGGAGTTCGGAACTTCAGGAAATTTGGGACGTTGGGGTTAATTCTGTCGAAGGCCCAGATCCACTTGGCCCATATCGTTGGGAAGCTCTTGCCGAGTATAAGGTGATAGAGGTCCCAGGAAGAGGATTCGAGATGATTGAGAAAAGTGAAATTTTGATGCCCCATCCATTAGAAGGTACTTTAGGGGTCGGGTGTGTTACAAAGTGGTATCAAAGAAGGAAACAACACTTGGTCTGCTTGGGCTCACGAAAGAGTCAAGTGATTATTTTATTTCTTTCTTAGAAAACTTTAAGGGAGAGGGCACCCTTCACTACCCTATCTAGCAAAGCATGATTCAAACACAGGCCTCGATGGGTCGGAGAATAGTCATAAGACTAGTTTACCAAGGCTAAGATGAGCCTCTTGAGAGTATTACTGCCATATGGAAATTATCTACATAAGTTCATTGAGGAGAAGGATGCAGATTAAAATTCGGTTGGGATTTTACCCAACGAGATTGAATCATGCTAGACTGTGGCAGAAGAAGCTTATCATTTAGTTTGGAGAAATGATAGCTAGTCCTACAAAAGTGGGATTATGTCGAGGAGCATTAATAATAAAACTTGGATGAAAATGGCATAAACCTTTTTTAAGGAGTACTTGAGTCAAGAAGGAAAATGGACTGAATAGGTGGCAAGAATTTCCTAAAAAGTGGGCTTATGAATCCTATGTTAATTAAAAGTGTTGATTAAATGAAGGATTTGGAATTGGGAGAACAATCCTCCATGTCTAGAGGCCTTATTGGAGTAGGTGAGATCAACCTACTTGAGCTGTTATAACTAAAAAACTTCCTATTGGGGTAATCCCTCTTTGTAAAATAAAAGAAGTCACGAGGACTGGGAATGAACCTCATGGAAGAATTGAAATGACATGAGCAAGTTCAAAAGCTCATGGTTGTGGTAAAAGAAGTGTTGGAGCAATTCTAGATGACCAATGGGTCAGATTGACATCCAGAGGTGGATGGTATCCATATAAGGTATGACTTGATATGCTCAAGTAGTGGTGAGAGGGAATCTAGAAAAGGATTCCCTTGATAAAAACGTATGTTAACCAAAAATGGTTTGAGGCATGAAATATAAGCTTGATAAGTTGTCTTGTTTCCTTGGGAACTATTGGAGTTTCCTAGATAATATTTATGGGTTGTTGAATAATTTTATAATACCAGAGGACAGAACAATTTCTTGTTGGTTGTTGTCATATGGGAAAAGGGACATAGTTATGACTATGTCTGTTAAACTTGCCATGTGGATATCATGTACATGACTACAAGCTCTCAACTGAGAGGGAAGCCTAGTGTTGACTATATTTATGAGACTTGTTATGAGAATGGCATTAGGATCCTTGGGAGAAGGATCTAAAAGTCTGATATGTCCATGTATATGAATTACATGGAAAGGGGGCAAGCAATGAGCTTGCATGATGAATGTTTAGATGTGTTTATTTATGCATGAGTGCATCGATTTAATGCATCGTAAGGTTGCTTGATATAAGGTTTGATATTAAGACCGAATAGATATGAATGAATGAAGTTAAAGATGAAAAGGATGTGCATGTGTGATGTATGAGTGAAATGTAAGGAAATAATTGCACTTGCCAAGATTGAATGAATACCATGGATGCATGGTTGAATCTATTCTGAAGAGTCCTAAAAGTTTTGTTTTGAATGATAGCTTAAGGGGAATGTGCTCCATTCCCTCAGGAAAGGCTAGTATAAATAGATGAAAGAGTAAATGAGCAAGGATGCTTTGTTTTCATGATAAGAGGCACCATGATTATGCCTTTGAGGATCACATGAGAAAGATTGTGAACAATCATGAGTTGAATGATTTTAAAGTAAAGATGTATGTGAGCTATGAAATATACCTATGGTACCTACACATAGGCTTATGATTATGCATGTGGTTAAGTACATCATGAATGTGCGTTAACAAAACAAGAAATATGTATGGATAAATAAGTTGGATGCATAACAAAGATGCATGTTTATATTCCTTATGGAATATTTGGTAAACAACTGAAGCTAACTCAATGTTGAGGCCATAAAAAATAGTAATGGATATGGAATAAGGAAGTTTCATGCCGAAGGAGTTTCCTGGGGAGGAACTGTGTGAAAACTCTGTCAGGGGAACATAGTCACAACCTTAATGACTACTGAGAATTGGGCAGTGGGCTACAAGTATATATATATATATATATATATATATATATATATATATATATA
>JZKD02S1674376.1:21091-35875 GCA_000966675.3 Picea glauca | reverse complement strand
TCAACAAATAGATTTTTTGCATCGATTAGAATAACTTCAGTGACTTCCAATTGGATTTCTATTGCATAATTGACTACACATAAGAGATTTGGAAATGAACCCACTAATAGTAATGGAATTCATATAGAGACTCCCCCTATGCAGGATGTTTGTTATCTTAAGTGGGTAACTAAGACAATTGAATCTATTAGTGATGATGTATGTAATGCATCTAATTTGAAGAAGACCCAAGGTAAAAAAACAACAGGGAAATGTTGCACTAATGGCATGTGTGGTAAAGGCATGTGATCCTAAGAGATATTTAGATGCACATGACTGACCGGGATAAGAAAACACAATAGTTGAAGATTATGGTTCCTTGATGAAGAGACAAACTTGGAACCTATTTCCTTGACCACACGCAAAGAATGTTGTTAAATGCACATGGATCTACAAGACTAATTTTACATCATATGACATTGTTGAGAGGCATAAGTCTTTACTAGTAGTGACACGGTTTTCACAATAAGAAGATATTGCCTACATGAAGACTTATTATCCTATAGCTAAAATGAATTTTTTCTTAGTCATTCTAAGTTCACTTGTTGATAGTCTTTGTTGGGAGGTACATAAAATAGATGTGAAGAGTTCCTTCCTACATGGATATATCAATGAGGATATTTATGTGGAGTGACCTCCAAGTTTTGTACAAGATGCAATATGGTGTGTCAACTAAAGAAATCCTTATATGATTTGAAACTAGCCCACAAGGCATGGTATGAGAAAGTTGATAATTTCTTTCTTAGTTTTGGCTTCAAACATTGAGAATTAGATCATAGTAATTATGTGTTCAATGAAAATGATGATATCTTAGTGGTTGCATTATATGTAGATTTTCACGTCCCCACAGGACGCCTGCCCAAATATTACGATTGTGCACCTCTAGAGGATGTGGGGCACCATGATTATTCTCACTTGGTTGCTTGGAAACACCAAGGATACTTCGTCTCGACTACACCTCTTCACTTAGAGCATACCCATACTTCGTTCTAGACTACAGACAAGTCACACTCCTAATCTAGTGCAACTCACTTGTATACATAAACAATCTTGTTAACAACTTAACACTTACTCATTTAACATACATCCATGAACATGCAAAACAAATGCAACACCTGAGAAACAAATAAGACACACACATATATAGTGTAGGGTGACACAAGACGTGCCTAACACCTTGTTAAGTTTTATTATTGTGAAACAATTATAATACGAGCACTACTGCATCGATTTACAACTTGGCAAGAGTTGCATGACTCGCCTCACATCACCAAGACACTCATACATAGATTTTTCACACCAAGACTCATCCTTCACAACAACTTTCACAACTCTTGCAGTGCTCCCCATATGTGCGTCCACCACAGACTCACCATCTCTTCTCTGTCACAAGACTTCACATAGACCTACGGTTTTGTAGATTGTCTCATGGCATGCCTCACCCAAACCTGTGAAAAGACTTCCCCAACTCCAAATTCACACTTCCTTCTACTATAATCAACCCAAATAATGTTTTCCCAACTCTTTCCACATAATCACCTCAAGGAAACACAAGTCCTCCCAAGTAGAGTGACTTGGATTCTTGAGGGAGCTCACCCATCCTTGTCTGAATCTGCCTCAAAACCTCAAAGCTGATATGGTCATCTTCACTTTCTCTATGCCATCTTGGTTGTGCACCTTGTGCTCTTATATGAACTCCAAATGTCGCCTTCATGAATTGTCATGTATTTTGGGTTTGTAGTGCTGCTTCGTGAACCATCACATGCAAACAAATCAACAGGCCCCTTTGTGAACCTGATGCACCTAAACAAACTCGTGCGCTCGTCAACCTTCATGTCCCTTGGGACCAGTGAGACCCAACCTTGGGTGTGCTCCTCATGTAAATGCACCCCAACCTCTTTGGTGTGCCCATCCTTGTGCTTCACCTCATTCTTGGAAAATTCCCTTGGCATGTTTGTGCACCCACTTTCTCAACTAGTGAGACTCTTGGGTGTCAGAGAAACCCCAAATTTCATCTTCTTGAGGACTTGGGAGAGGGTGACCGTTCCCTTCTAGTTGAAGACCTTACATCCTCCCCCATCTCAATTCACTGTTGTCCTCAACAACATCCAAAAAATATGTGATCTCTAAGTCTCTTCCCGAACTCATGCCCCCATCACAGCTAAGTCTGTTGGAAACACCAAGTTTCATGCCAACTGGAAACCCAAAATTATACCAAAGTGGAAACCCAAAGTTTCCTTGTGAAGTGGAAACCCCAAGTTTCCAACTCACACTGTAATCATCTGCAACCTCATGCAACCAACCACACTGATTTCCTTCCCAAAGTTGTGTGCGGCCAATGTGTCCACTACATTGGAAAGATGTCTCTTCCCTAACTTTTTCCACAATATCCAAGCTACCACTATATTTCTACGATCATCACACTATGTTATGTTATTGTTTCTTCCTCAACCATTGCTACAACCTCAATCAAAACTTCAAAAATGTCTAAGTGTTGAACTCCCATGAAATTACTATTGCACCCATACTTCAACCATCTTTGTCATGTCTCTGCACACTGATATCCCCCATGCCTTGGGATGATTGGGTTTCTATTCCAATCGTCATGTCCAACCCATGAGAATTCACTTCCTCATCCCCGAAATTAGTTGTTTCTTTATGCATCTTTGTTACTTCGTCCAAATCCAAAGACTAAGGCAAATGTCCATCCTTGCCTCACTGCTTCCACATCCAATATTAGTCAAGGAGATCATCCCCAATGTCCAAGTGTTGTGCCTCCAAACTTACTAGTGCCTCCATACTCTCAACCCCCTTGTCATGTTGTTTTTCTCACCCAAGTTGTGAACTAGTCGAATGGCCAGTCCAAATGTCACACTCCTTGAGTTTGCACACCCTCATGCACAAACTGATCACTTCCTTCCATAATTCGGTTTGTCTGCACATGTTCTTGAATCAAGGAAAGGTCACCCCTCCCTTTATACATTGTGAAGCCACCACAAAACAACGTCATCTGTAACACCTTGACTCCACTACCCACCTCATGGCACAATTATCCAATCTTCTAGAACCATACATAGTACGCATCACATCCAATTATGCAAAGCTTCAAGGGAATTCATAGTGCATATACATGTCTAAGAAACTCTACCCTTCTGAATCAAATTATGATAAAGTCCACAAGTATGGCTTCCTTGGCCAAATTCTCCCCATCTTCATCTACGTCTTCGTATATGAGATGTCCCATATGCACCAAGAACTTCACATCCAGACTTCCTTTGCCCCACTACTTCATCACCTGACCATGTTGTTGTGTCTACCTCTTTATGCCTTGGAAAGGTTAGGCTTCACCCTCAACCATGCTACCCAAAGTAAGAGAAATTCCCATGCCCAAGTAATTTCTTCATTTTTCAATCTTCCGATCCACACAATCCTCCAAACCAAGGGAAGTCCTCAACTCACCTCCTTCCATTGAGTCACCTCTTTGCAAATCAACATCTGCGATGAGTGTGACCAATGAAACCACACTCCTCAAACATCCCAATGAACTATCCAAAGTTCTCCAAGTAGAATGAGTCGCCCCCAAAGAACTTCCATGCCTCATGCACATTTGCACCAATACTTATGCCAACCTCAACCAACTACCCTCTCCATATCTCTGAGTCATCACATAATCATACACAAGTCACCAAGGTACACTCTTCCTCATCTAATGTCCCATACCAAAGGAAAGCGAAAAACACCCAAGTCACTCGATCTACACTCTTCCCATTCAGGTTGGTTGCCAACAATTCTTGGTCGACTTCTTTGCTAACTCCATCCATCTCCTAGAATGAGATTGTCTTGAACCTCCTGCAAGAATCCAAAATTTGGCACTGTCATCGTGATTGTTAAGTCATTGCATGACCCAACATATTTGGATAAGGCACCAGCACAATAAGGTACCTCATGCAAGAGTTAGGAAACTCCTCAAGTCACCTCCATGGTTGCATGCAAATCTACCTAAGTCCACCATAAGACTCGTCCAAGCTGGTCACCCCAAGCTCTCTGCACATTTTCCCAAGTCAAGGTGTCCCAATTGCTACATGTCTTCTTTGAATCTTCACCATTTTAGCCACTGATCCGGATTATTTTGAGAACAAAATGAGAGGGAAGATATAATTAATAAATATACCAAGATATTGCAAGAGATCCAATAATATAACATATATATATCGTATATATAACAAGAGGCACAGATATACGGTAATACAAAATTTCTATTAATGAATGAAATGTACAAAACTACCCTTTCCAGAATGTGGTCCATTTTGGGGAGCGAATAATTATCCTTAAGGGAAGACTTATTCAAGTTTCGGAAATCTACACACAGTCTAATTTCTCCGTTCTTTTTCTTGACTGGTACCAAATTTGCCACCCATTTTGAGTACCTAATAGGTACGATTATTTTCGCATCTAAAATCTTCTTGACTTCCTTTTCAGTCACAGGCAACAAGATGGGGTTGATTTGCCTAAGCTTTTGCCTAAACGGCTTGACCCCGGGCTTCAATGGTATCTTGTGCTCAATTATGGAAGTATCATACGTTCTAAGATCATCATAAGACCAGGCGAAAACATCTTTGTACTGTCTGAGTAGGTCTTTGTATTGGACTTTTACCTTGGAAGGGAGGAACTTAGATATCTTTACTAACCTGGATTCTTTCTCAGTTCCTATATCACAGTCCTCCACTTCTTCTGGTTGGGGCTACAAAGTGGATTTCACAGGTACATCGTTCTGATCGAAAAGTCTTTCTAAAGGAATTAAGCCTTTCGAAATTTGGTTGTTTTTAAGGACCAACATACGATGATCCACTATTTTCTCTCGGAAGGTTTCGGGATCTTCACCTTCTTGCATAATCCACAATGAGTCATTTTGATTCTCTTGGTCTGGATGAGTTTCAGAGAACTCACCCACTACTGTAAGAAATTTCTTGATTTGTTCGTCATCTTCGAAAACCTGTCAGTGTCGGATATTGTCTGGTAAATAGAAACTCCCTGCCCTACTGCTCGTTCCAGTCAAAATTGAAGCCCCATTTCAACAATGGGGACTAGATTTCATAGGGTAAATTAATACCCATTCCAGTTCTCAACATAAGTGGATCTTAACAACCACATATTATTTTACAAAGTGGGTGGAAGCCATTCCAACCAAAAGGGCAACAGACTCGGTGGTGATCGACTTCTTGGAAGATAATATCCTGTCAAGGGTGTCCCCGAAAGATTGTTACAGACAATGCCCAGGCCTTCAAATCCATGGCTATGATCAGCTTCTGCCAGAAGTACAATATCGTTCTCGGCCATTCCACTGCTTACTACCCCCAAGGAAACGGGCTGGTCGAATCATCAAACAAGAGCCTGGTAAACATAATCAAGAAAGTACTGGATGAAAATAAAAGGTCCTGGCATGTACACTTGAAGTATGCTCTATGGGAAAACTGCATCAGCACTAAAAGGTCTATCGGCATTTCACCGTTTCAAATGGTCTATGGAACAGACGCAGTTCTACCTATAAACTTAGCGTTGCCAGTAATGAAGTTATGGCAGGATCAGAACGAAGAACCCAACCATGTAACCAGAAGAATTAACCAGCTGATCGAGGTTCAACAGCATCGAGTGGAGGTTGATGAGAAAATGCAGAAGTACCGGGACGATATGAAAGCATTGTTCGACCTCAAAGAAAAAGATAGAGAATTCCTTCCGGGTGACTTAGTATTAAGATGGGATACGAGAAGGGAAGAAGCCGCGAAGCATGGTAAATTTGACCATCTCTGGTATGGACCATTTAGGGTCTCGGCTCCGGAAGGAAAAAACTCCTTCCTATTGGAGAACATCGACGGAGAAGTCCTCAGCGCCCCTGTCAACGGGCGATATCTGAAACATTACATGACCTAACATTTGTAATATATATATATATATATATATATATATAAATAAATTTTGTAAATAAATAAATTTCATGTTTTGTGCATACGCATATTTTCATTTGAACATTTACTTTTAATTTTCTTCTTTTTGTTCCTAAACGCTTGACACATTTCTAATAAGATTCGTATTTGCTTTTTACAGGATTCCAGCTGCAGATGAAACTAGCAGGAAAAATAATTTGCAGGTCGGTGTCAGAAATAGAGCAGCACAAAGTAGGTGATACCTAGATTAATTTCATAATGCACAAAGAAAATGAAAAGAAAAGATAAAGGTGAACTTTCAAAATACATAGGTTATAAAAGACCGTTTAAATTAAACCAAGGTAAGGTTTTTCAAATTGCAGTGTCAGCTAAAATGTTAGATAGCAGAATTATTGTTGGTTGGATATTCTTCGAGTTAAAGTAATTTGAATGAATACACTAAATATAAAAACATTCAGTCAGAATAACCGTCACCAACGATATCTTCAATTCCAGTCTTGAACTGTTTTGACCTTTTTGTTTTCACTCACTAAATTACCGCCTTATATCCATCCATCTCCAGGTGTAACTTTTAGCAAATCACCATTTTTCTGAGTCATTGAGAATGGATATACGTATTTCGTTTTAAACCTCAAGAGTTTCGAAATAGATCTTGATAGGAAAGATGGTCTTCACAACTACTCAAACTCCTGCTAAACGAAAGAACGTTTAGAGCGATCTTAACTTTCCTAGGTTTTTCAACAATTTCAGAAGAATCAAAGCTTGCTCGAACAGGATGCCCCTTAAAAATCTAATTATTTTCCCCTGTCTCCCTAAGAACGAAGGTCTTGTGAAGGTCAGAGGAAGATTGATACCGAGTAATCAAAATAAGTTGACAGACCTCTGATACAAAATATTACACAGATCTCAGCCCTGATATAAACTGATTACTCCCATCTTCGTGTTTTAAAAGTAAATTATAAGACAAGTGGTGAAAGGAAATTCAGAAATGATTGCCCCCACCTGGTCCAGGAAGACGATGAAAGGAAATTCATAAATGATTGCCCTCGTCTTAGCGTTTAAACGCATAAATATTTTCCGAAGTGGTGAAAAGAAATTCAGTGAAAAAGGGTCAGACAACTTCATCGGGGTACTGAACAGGCTCGCTGGCAGTGAAGCAATGTCTGAGAGATCTGTAAGGCTGTAACACATAAATATCACTCTACTCCGGTAACCAGTGCTTTCCAAAAACCTGATCATTACCCCAAATTCCGATGGCATTTCCCGATGTTAAAACATATAATATCATTCTTTTAATGCAAGTTGAGAATCACAAGTGTTGTTTGAATCTCCTAGGGTCGTTTTGATGTCTTAAAACTTTCCCAAATTTAGTAGTGAGAAAGAGAAAATTGTGAAAGGGACTACTGCTGTGTTTAGAAAGAGCATCTGAGTTCGAAAAAACTTCTCAAGGTAAAAAACAAAATATTTTCCCCCTTCGATCCTTTTTCCTTGGAATTTTTCCGCATGATTGAGCTTTTGAATCCATTTACCCAATATTGGCACGTGGTCTACTGTTCTTCCCGCCTCACAAGAAAGCATGATCCCTAATTGGAGCCTATGTTGGAGCCGCCCTGGTCTTATTTTTACCCTTCACAATTTTCATTTTTTTAAAATCTAAAGATGGCCTTTTGTTTTTTGACCCTTCCCGAAGCTTTGAAAACTTTGCAACTTTGTCGGTTAAGCAGCGATGCTTTCTCTACCCTCCAAACAAGTTCACTTTCTTAAGAATATCGCTCCCTTTGTTTTTCTTCGGGATCTCGTAGGTCGGATAATATAACTCATGAATTTACATGTCCCGAGTCACGAAACGGCGAAGTCTTTTTAAATCTTCGCTCAAGACGGTAACCAGGGAAAAATCTTTAAACCCAGTGATTAGACGTCGCCATGGTTTCGCGCCTCGACGTTCGCCAATTTTGAAATCTAATTTTTACAGCTCTGAGAGCCGAGAACACGAGGTTCTTTCGGGCTAACCCTGGTCAAAGACTAAAAGCAACAAGGCTAACCCTGGATTAAAATCTGCTTTTGGCGTTTCCCCACTCGGCACTATCTTTTATAAAGTTATGATGTCTAAAATCCCGACTCACGAGGTCACGACGTAATTATAACTTGATTAATTAATCACCTAATCCAAGATTGCTCTCCCCTTAATTGAGTCTTAATTATTGCCATCTCGCATTTTCGCGACTCGACGTACTAATCTCCCAGAAATTTGTCTTCGAAGTTTCCAAGCCGCGATGTGGCGAAATAAATTGATTATAAAATTAATGAAGTTCCAAATCACGATTTATGCTAATTAAGCCAAAGTCGGTCCTCGCGATCTCGCGAGTTGAAGATTCAAAATGTTAAAAGGAAATTCATGATGCAGCGAACAGAGAGAAAATTATTTACGTTGCTAAGTCTTGAAAAATTTAAAATAATGCGAGATATGTCCCACGCATCGAGGTTTGCACATTTCCCGAGGTAGCTATTTACTCTCCATACTCCGACCGACCGTCAGAACATTGATGACATTAATTGAAGATTAGAGTGAATCTACGAATAATAAGATCGAATTTTTACGAAATAAATTCCTTCCTAATTGCGATTTGACAGACTTAGTTCGAAAAGTACAGAACTTCAGATATACACATGAGTTTCATTCTATTTTAAACATTTTTCATAAGCGCACAGAGCTCACCTTTCTCCAAGTGAACTAATTTCTGCATGTATACACAGGTCTATCGCAGAAGGGCGAAAACACAAGTTTCTGTTATGGCTCCACGAAAAGCAGTGAAGGCGAATGTAGAAGTTGCGGGACAGGGTACAGACAATGTAGATGATACTTCACCCCGAAGTGTCGACTCAATTCTCGACTGGTCATTTGTCTCAAATGCCCTGCAAGCAGAATTGGTTGATTATTCAGACAACTCCGATGATAATGAAAGGGATGATCTACACACTAAATACAAGAGAATAGTCCAATCGGGGATGCACAGAATAGCAACCAGGCCACGGTTGCTACCATATTACGACATGATCCGGTGGGCGTTGGACCGCGTAGACTTACCCACCAGGACGATCATAAACAACCAGTGAGTTACTGTCGGGACTTTCAGACCCGAACATCTACAAACTATGTACAAACTGCCTTCAACGTCTGAATACACTTATGGTGTCGAGTTCCTGGAGGAGTTCAAACAGAAAGAATGTGTCCAGAATGAAAAAACTATGCCAGGTTTGATCAAAGATTGGGTTTTGCGCGCATCAAAATTCAGAGCAAACGACCAGGGTGTTTATTCCATCTCTTCTTTAGAGCCACATTATAAATATGTGGCCATGATGACATGCAGGATATTTGGAAGAGAAGACACAACACATTTCTACATAGCATGGGTGCCTCTCATATTTCGGGTAGTAGAAGGTTGCTCATTCAATTGGGCCAAGATGCTCTCAGATAGTCTAGCCAACAAGGTCACATAATACCAGGAGCAGAAGGCATGTGGGAAACCATCCTCGTTTTTTATGTCAGCGTATATCATGGACGCGGTGTGTTCCATGACTCCATTCCCTTTGAAGAACTGGGCTTGGAAGCCAGCTCAATAAAAACTTGTGCATGAGTATCATGACAAATTATGGGAGAACAAAGAAGGAAAGTTTGTATATGAGATTTTTAACTGGGTGATGGTGCCCCTACATATCGCCATTTTTGGACACCCACCACCTCGCATCTCGGACAACATTGCAACAGGTCTGAGTGGCATAGAAGATTGGTATGTTGAGGCAGAGTTTTCGTATTTCTGAGTTTTCGGAGCTTCCGTCCCCCCTCATCCGCTGCCCTTGTTCATCCCCGACAAGATGGCTTGTCGAGAAGTTGCCTGGAAAACAATCATAGGAGGCGTAAGCAAAGAACTTAAGGGATACTCAAAGAAGGTATGGCCTTCTTTTCCTATTCGTTTCAATTCCTATTCTTTATTAGATTTCGCGCATGCCAAAGCCGAGGCTACTGCCCTGGAGGACCTAAGTTTGGTCTCCATCGAGGTTAAAAAGCATGATCCACAGAGGGTTGTGGGAAATCATTTGGCTCATTGTGGGCTCAAGAGATTTGAGAATGAAAATTCACCCTCGGATGACATTTTCCAAGGGGCGAGATCGTACGAAGAAGTGCTAGCTCGAATCCAATCATTAGCACCCGAAGACACAGCATCCATATTAAAGTTCCAGGAACATAGACGAAGAAGCCTTCCCACTGTGTTGGGGGGTTTGGGTATTCCCGAAGCGAAACAAAAGGAGGCTGATGGTTCTGAGGAACAAAATGTTGACCTTGGAAAAAGCCAGGAAGAGGAGAAAATGAAGAATCCCGAAGCAGAAGAAGAGACTACTGACCCACCTAGAGAACATAGTTCAGAGGTAGAAGTAAAAACCATGGACCCACCAAAGGAACAGACACCAGAAACTGAAAAAAAGACTCTGGATACACCAAAGGTGCAGAATCCCTTCAGTACCCCAAAGAATCGGTAAAACAAATAGGAGATCCCATCACCTCGGTCACACCCTTCCAGTCGGCACAGGGAAATGTCAGCGAGGGATGGATATTTGATGAAGAATTGTGGCCCATCAGAGCAGAGGAACTCCCTCCAAATGAGTTCTTTTTTGATAAAAAGAGGAAGGCAGTGGTGAAAAAAGAGTTCTATCAAGAAGGAGAGTCCACTGTAAAAAAAATATAAAATCATGACTGATGGAAAAAATAAGAAAAGTGACCAACTCGCCACTAAAATCGCGGGAACGCTGGGGGCATATGCTTCAGCAAATCAATTCTCAATTGGTCTTATGAATAACCAATTAAAAAGGAAAAATCGCCTAATTAGCACCCTCGAGGCCAGATTGGCTACAGCCACAGAAAATGCTAAAGGTTAGGCCAGCGTGGAGATGGAACAGGCCCGGGCAGCTGACAAAAACGAATTAGAGACGCTCAAGGCCAAGCTTAAGCAAGCACAGTTGGTGGTCAGAGATGGTAGAGCACAGGTGAGTCAACAGAGAGACTTGATTCAACAATTGCAGGTTCGGGCAGAAATCCCCGAGAGCAAAGAAATAAATATCAGCATATTTAAATCTCGAACTAGTGAGATTCAAAGAAAATTATTTTCGGCACAGCAGAATGTGCTTGCCAGGATATGAGAAATTAGGGAGAACTGTCTGTTGGTAAATCAGGTGGCTAAGAACCTGACTACCAGAGAAAGGGAAGCCGAAGTGGCTCGGGTTGCTTTCCAGGACGCAGTAATTGCCACAAATAACAGGTTTTCGGCAGACGTTCCTAGTCTTTCCATCCCTGAACAAACCAGAGGTAACATTCTACTGAAAGACTGGGAACATAACATTGCCTTGGGAAAGGAACAAGTTCAAAAGGTAATCCACTCTTTAGAGGAAGATTTTAATTCAATAGATGGTGAGATTTTGTATATTGACAGCCGAGGCAATGCATAATCATTGATGAAAATAAATGTGGAACAGATCTCATTCGATCTGAAAGAAAAAGATGAGAAACATTCGGCCGACATCTCCCAGATGGATACGGTATACATGGCCAAAATTGATAAGCACTTTCTCAAACCTAGCGTTCAACTAAGTGCCCTCGACATGGTCGACGCACAAATGGGGGATAAACTACAACATTTAGCCCGAGAATGTTACTTCGTCGAGGCCAGCTGTCAAGCAGAGCCATCACAACTCGTATCTCAGTTTGTAGAAAAATGTATTGCCTGCACCAAATCAGCGCAAAGACGAACACCTGGCACCACTTAAAGATAGAGCAAGAGAAAAGGAACAATTGCACTCTCCTCGGTTGTAACTGAATTATGTAACTGGATAGATTCTATCTGATCTGCAAATATGTATAAATATATCAGAGAATGAAATAAAACAGGCTGGACCTTTTTGGTGTGGATTGTAATAGAGATTTTTTCATTAGAGAAGTTAATATAAGCAAATCTGGAGATTCTCGATTCCGTCCAGACTGTGTTACAAGTTTGTTTCTTTGTATTTCATGTTTCATTTCATTACATTATTCATGATTGATGTGCTTCATTATACTTTAGTACGACCACTACTATAACGAAAGAATTCTGGTATTCTGTATTTGTTTATTGTCTTTCCTCTGCACCAGCTATCAGCGGGTGTAAGACCAATCTGCACTTTCAGAATTCTATATTATTCTTTGCTATGTCAGTTATTTCATTACTCATTTCCTCTTCTGTTTATATGTGAGTTTTCTCTTCGACAGGAACCTTGCGTTATATGCAGCTAAATGTTTTTCTCTCACCTCACACCTTTATAAAAATATAATACAGTTACGGGAAAGAGCCTTCAGTTTGCATTTCCATTTTAATTCCAAAAACGTAAAATTCCCTTTATTCAGACCAAATCAAGACAACATTTAAACCCCCCTTTAAATCCTTTCCTAATCTTACCGTTCCTCCATGACTGTCCCCGCAGCGACACAGCCTAATATCGAACCCGGACTATCGAACCAAATGCATATCGCCTTAAACATTTTTGATATAATCCTTAAAACTGCTAACAATCGGGACGAACTTGAACGTTCATGGGCAACCATTGAATAAGATATAACAAATCAGGAACAGTTGGAAGCTAGACGATGAGAACGTAGAAATCTTCCCTAGTTTCCTTTACCGAAGGTCGACGTTACTCTCCCACCCATCTTTCACCTACTTTCGGATGCCTTGACATTGTTCTTTTAAGCCTTAGTACAGACTCGGGAACAACATTAGCTATAACAATTAAGGTTGATTTTCTTAGTATTTAGTTTATGATATTTCACCTTCTGATTGTAAGTTTGACCCATCTAGGGAGGTTTTCACTAAGTCCATGCATTTTTATAAATCTAAAAGGTCGTACTTTATCAGGTTTTACCTTACATAGTAAGTCATTAAAGTAGTGCATCTTGAGTGAACCTAATGGTTAAGAACATGTGTTTTCTCCTTAGAGGTCACAGATTCAAAACTAGTGTGGGGTAGAAGTTGTACATGTTTATTTATTTATGTTAACCTTTATGGAAATATATTAAAAATAGATAATCATTAGTCATACTCGAGGATGGAAGGTCATGTCTCTTATTTTCGTCATTCTTCATGTTATCATAGTGAGGCCATATGACTTTAAGTAGTATTTAACCTTAATCCTATATATGAAATCAAATACTATTCTCAATTACAATGTAACCTCTTATTCAAAAAAAAATTACATTAGTTATTATTATTTTTTTCCAAAAATAAAGCCTATAATTTTATTAATAAAAAAAAATTACAATATAACAAATGCTTGTACCATTCCTAAGAATTGTGGTTACAACGTTATATACTTTTAAAAAGTATCATCAATTTTATTAACCTATTCTGTAATTGTATCTTCTAAATTATCATAATTTTTAATTCCATTAGTTATATGAAGGAGTTGATTCAATTTCTTTTATTTTGAAGTAAAGAAAAATAATTAATAATAATGAAAAACAATATACTTATCATAATTTTGAATTACATTAGTTATATGAAGGAATTGATTCAATTTCTTTATTTTTTTTAAGTAAAGAAAACTAATTAATAATAATGAAAAACAATATATTGTGATGTAACCAAATATAATGAAAAAATAAAAAAAATAAAAATATATGACATTTCAATAAAGACTTTTTAACAACAAATTTAAAATAAAAATATATGATATTTCAATAAAGATATTTTTTTGTTTGCTAGTTTGTCCATGGCTCGAGCCACATTAATCTTTAACATGGTTGAATTTTGTGTCCTCGCATATTTTCAAACCGATGACTTAACATCACAGAGTGCCTTAACAACACACTATGTCACCGACTATCCTACACATCGAGGACTCAATAAATGATTTTTTATTAGAAGACATGTCCTCATTTTTTTAATCTATGAAGCAATGTAAATAAACTAGAAATTTAATTAATTAAAATATAAACATTATCAACTCAGCTGCCTTAAAAAGAGATTCCTATTTATACATTTTCTAAATAAATAAAACTTCATTTTAATTTATTTATTTTCAAAACGCACCTTATTAATTTAATATTAAAGTTGGAAAACAAAGTGAAACACCTTAAATAGTTTTTAATGATAGTTTTTTTTCATAAAAGTGCAAAACAAACTTATATTAATAAATAAATTTGGATAAAACTACTTTCATTTGTGATGACTTGAGTAAGAAGAGATTTACTTTTATTTATTTTCCTCCCATAAATGGATTAGAAACCCCCCAAAAATAGAGACGATGTATAAAATTAAAAATGAAATGGATTAGAAACCCCCCAAAAAAATAGAAAACATAGAGACGATGTATAAAATTAAAAATGATTTAAATAAATTAAAAAAAAAAATAAAAAAAAAAATAAAAAATTACAAAATGAACATCCTTCCAACATCTCAAAAATTGTGTGTGGCTTGGGATTATATTCTGGAGGAGAATTATAAGAATATGGATGTCATGGAGGGTTACTCTAAAGAGTCAAAATCCTATTGAGTATTTGATTCATTCAAATAAGAAGTGATTTGTCAAAAAAAATGTTATGTTTGGTTAGTAGACTTCATGTATTATTTTGTTAACATCTACTTTGAGTACCTTGGATAGAAATTATATTGAAATTTTGGGGAATTCTAAATCATTTGATCTACATTCTGAATCAACAAATAGATTTTTTGCATCGATTAGAATAACTTCAGTGACTTCCAATTGGATTTCTATTGCATAA
>JZKD02S1674374.1:558700-577552 GCA_000966675.3 Picea glauca | reverse complement strand
ACCCTGTCATACACAATTTCTCGGAAGCCACACTAGAAGGTTAAAAAGTAGAGACCAGGGAGCGCACAGTCGGTGGTGCATCCAAGAGATGCAAACAATCAGTTAGGCCCCACTGAAACTTTAAAAAGCCAATACCGAGACATATGATGCAAATTCACTATATTTAAACTTTTCACATATAAAATTTAGGGTACCCAACCAAAAGGCAGAAAGGTGAACAAAGAAAATATTAAAAAATGAGAATTGAACAAAATAAAGAGCATAACATATCAGAATAATGCCAATGAATGTTGGAACGACCGAGGGCTATGTATGTGAAACCATGAGAAATACCTTGGTGTATAAACCAAGCGTCTCTAACGGCCTAAAAAAACAACAATATTCAAAACCATACCAGAGAAATACTTGTTAGATAAGCCAAGATCCTCTACAGAGATAACGGTCTTAAAAAATTAACAATATTGAAAACCATACCAAAAGAAATCGTGTTGTTGTGATCCCCATCAAACCCTCACCTTGTGATATATAATTTCTTGGAAGCCATAGTGGAAGGTTAAAAATCCTCTTATACTTCAAAGCAATGTTGTGAACGTTTTCTCTTATTTGATCATGGGTGAAAGTTGAAGGTAGGAACAGGGCACTAAGGCAGTGGAGAGACAAATCACAGGAATGTTGTGCACGTTTTCTCTTATTTGATCCTGGGTGAAAGTTGAAGGTATGAATAAGGCACTAAGGTTGTGGAGAGACAAATCACAGCTGGTAGATTAAAAAGAAGATGTGGCATGTTACAAATGGGTATTGATAGACGGCGAAGGAAGGAGGAGAACTGCCCCTTAAAGAACGCCTTCCACCTAACTATAATTGGAGTCTCTAAATATATGAGTTGATGAAATTTCAAATATTCACTAAAAATATTAAAATATAATTGGAATCTCTTTAAAGATATGAGAAGTTTATTTCATCAAAATATTTGGAAGACCAGACAATCAAAAAGTATTTCAGCTAGAAAACTCCCCCTAACCCCATTTATATTAATAATTCCACATTCCAAACAAGTGCTTAATCAGAAAATTATGAAGTTATGAAAGCCATCGATGAGAGATAATATGCAAGAGATTATGCCATTAAAGACATTGTTATCTGACTAGCTCCTCTTGTGTATTTCTCGGACAAACATCATGGAGTCTCCAAAAACCATTATTGTGGAGAAATTTCTCTCTTTTTCTATTCACACTCCTTTGTATAGGGCATAGGCTTCAACCACGTTGTTTGAGACCATTCCTAAACCCTAATCATAGTAGGATATATTATTTCTCTGGAATCGTGAAGACTCCCACCCATGCCTGCTACCCCAGGATTGTTCCAAGAGGCTCCATCAAAAAAGAGAGAGTGGGCCTCTTGTTTGATCAACCACTCATTGAATTATGTCATTGATTTTCTAATATCCCACTTTGGAGGGGGAACCGATTTTCACACATAAGGGAGAGGAGCAATGGAAATTTTAAAGTGGTTCACCCAGAATTCTTCATAAGGCTCTAAAAGATTATCATGTTGATGCACATGTCGTTGCATATACTCTACACAGAGAGAAATGGATTTGATTGTCGTATGATGAGGAGGAATCAAATATTCCTAAAATATTTTAGTGGTTTTTGCTAACCAAATTACCCAACACATATATTTTGAAAAATCCATCCAAAGGAGTTTAAAGCAAGGTTTGAAATGAAAATTGCCCATGTACTTCTGTCTCTATTGTGTGAAAAAATCTTTGCAAGTAGTGGGCCAATTAGTGAGGGGGATAAGGTCCCCAAGGGAAAAATCTATGATCCAGGAGGGTCTCCACACAAGGATTCAATACTTTGCACACCATGAAGAAGATCATTAAAATGTTGATTGATGATAAGTGACAAAGTTTAAAATGAATGATTAATGCATATAAAAATGATTAATACTTTAAATGAGTGTGAGAAGCTCATGCATTATTCATTCAAATTGGAAAAATGATTAATAATTGGAGTGAGGGGATTTAATCGTGTATTTTTCATTTAATTTGTAAAAAGGGAAAATTAGTTGTGTGATAATTCATCTCACAAATCAGTTTCCTAATTTTAAGGGGAAATTAGTTTTGGGTGAGAATCCACCTCACAAGTAGTTTTTCTATTCTCAAGAAGAGGATGAGAGTCTCGTAGGTTTGTTTTGGATTCTTCCTCATTTTATTGCAAGTGGTTTCCTAGTCTCAAGGGGAAGTTAAGGGTCTCATAGGTTGGTTGAGATGCTTTCTCATTTTTGTCCTTGAGTTGTTATTTAGATCCTAAATTTGTGGATCTTGTCTCCTTGAATTATGGAGAGATGAAAATTATATAAATTCCTTATGCAAGCATTGTGGGGAGGCCCCTTTGAGAGAGCTTTGCATTGAGAGCAATGGAGTCCTTCTGGTGTCTGAAGAAATGTTACTTATATGAGATCTTTAAGTTCTTTGTGGAAGAGAAGGATGCTCTGGGTTTCATCCATGTATGGAGCATGTGCCACATTTTGTGAGAAGATTTCACCCCTTGCTAAAGGAAGGACAATAAAGCGATTTGTATTCCAAGTGGATCCGAAGATGTAGCCAGAAGGTTCTAGTGGAATTCGTTAACACATGGGTGTCAAATTATGTGTGTGAGTTTTGATTGCATTCTCACTTGTTTAAGTAGGGATTTAATCACACATATGCACATAACTATGACAATTTTGCTCACATTCATATGCAATGCTTAATGATTATTTTCTCATGTTCACATGCGATTAATTATCTGTAAAATATCCTCATCGTGGATTTTTGTAGAGAAAAATATCACAGAAATTCTCGGATCAAGTGGTATCAGAGTTGGTCTGACTAGTTTTGTAGATTGTGAATATAATCATGGGAAAGGAAAAGAAGCAAGCATGGCTTCGTGATCTTGAAGAAATCAACCAAACCATTCAAGTAGATAATGTTGAATTGAGGAGGTTGCTTCAAGAATCTAAAGAAGAAAAGAGAAAACTACGACTGTAGCTACAAGCTATGGAGGAGCAAGTTGGGGAATGCTCTGCTATAGGAGAAGCAAGAAGTCCCTCCAAGACCAGACAAACTTGTGGCCATGGCAGGTATATCAGTTATGGTTCGTGTTATGAAAATACTGATACTTGCACATATTGTCAGATAATACACGATGCTCTCTAAACATCGGGGAACCAAGGTGGTTTCCTAAAATCTTCATCTACAACGTCATCTAAATAGGAGGAGCAGTTGGCCAAACTTCTGGAAGATGACCAAGTGTCACAAATAGAAATGGAGGTAAAGAATTCTCCATGTTCAATTCCTTCCCTTATTAATGGTTATGCCTCTTTTTGAGTTTTGAAAGGCACACCAAGGGCATTGGCTTGAAATTACTGAGGAAGATGGGGTAAAAAGGAGGATGTCTTGGTATTGATGGCCAAGGAATCATTCAACCACTAGAGGTCGAAGGAAGACCTTGATATGTAGGATTGGGTTATGGTGAAAGAGAATGCTCAAAAGCAACAGAAGCAGTGGATTCTTCAAGAAAAGAGATGAGATCGTCACCAACACCATCTAAGAAAAATGATGGCACATCACTTTTTGGAAGTGATAGATCTAGCACGATATTTCGGACGAAATCAAAGTCTCCTCAAAAATCTTGCGACAACAAGATCGTTGCAAATTACTAGAAGAGGAAATCTCCTTACATTGAAGGTGAGAAGGACATGAAGTCATGCAAATATTGCACTCACTGCCAAATGAGTGGTCATTGGATTAGAAAATGTTGGAAGCTTCACCCCGAGCTTCGTTGTACACCAAGCAAGAATCCCTTGCAAGAGACTATGCAGTTGGAGGCTTGATCCAAGTGGATCCTCAGTAAAAGAAAATGGCCAAAAATAAAAGTTCCCAGAATTTGACGAAAAAACAACCAAGTTGAAGAGCTCATTGAGAGATTTCCAACGACGTGAAACCAGTCTCAAACAGACTTTGGATGAAAAATTTATGGCCCTTCGAAATTTTTGGCAAACAGAAAAATTTGGTGAAGTCTGTACAGTGTTGACGTCAGCATGTTGATGTGGTAGCACCATAGGCTGCCATGTGTCACATGTTTTTGGAATTTTCATGGGTCCAAGTGGACCAGTAAAAATGTGCCACGTGGCAGACGTACGGACGCCATGTGGTAGTACAAAGGTGATGTGGCGATGACGTAGGTTGATGATGTGGCAATACTAAAGTGACATGGAAATGATGTCAACATGATGACGTGGAAACATCATAGGCTACCATGTGTCAGGTGGATTTGTCCTTTTTAGGGGTCCAAATGGACCAATAAAAATGTGCCACATGTCATCTGTATGGACGCCATGTGGCAGTACCGACGCCAATGTGTCAACTGACTGGGAAGTATGGAATTCGACGTGGCGCTAACTATGTCGATGACGTGGTAGTATGTTTGTTGATGTGTCAACTGACTAGGTATTACGACGGTTGATGTGGCGCTGACTGGGTCGATGATGTGGCAATATGGCAGATGACGTGTCTGGTCACTGGGATGTACAACATATGACTGAGTAGTACGATTGATGACGTGACAGAGTGAAGTGGCACTGACGAAGGTGATACCTAGGCTACTAATGGTGCGATTGACTGGGTTTTTAAAGGGCTCCACATGGGCCAATCACAGGCTACCACGTGGCAATGTGAATTTTCCCAATAAGGGCTAGGGTCCAAACAAATCAAATTAAAAAAAAAACGGACAATCGGACCGGCTGGCATCGGACCCGACGACCAACTAACAGAGTTGGAGTATTAATTTGGCACCCATATTTAAAACATATAACATTTATATGCCATATGGGGAGGCCGCAAGGTTTGACCCCCAGACCTCCCCCAAAGTTAGCTACCTTCGCTAACCAATGCGCCAACGACGCTACATTGGTTTATCCGCCCTCACACAATTATTTTAAATGGTCAATTTTCCATCAGATGAGACATCTCAGGCACACCAAAACCTGGCATGAATTTCAAATAAGCCACACATTTATTGTAGAAGAGCGACCATGTGTGGGGACATGGATCGACGTAGAGAGCCTAGTGGGGGTCCAAAAGTGACAGTGACGAAATTTAATGAAATTATAGTCATTTTTACATGATTTTTCGAGTTGGATTCAATAGTGTAATCATAATTTGGATCTGAGAAGAGGAATTTGAGGGCTATGATGGGGCCCATGATTTCTTGGCATGCTTTACGAGGCAGAGTTGCACTCTTCATAACATAGCCAAGTTTACAGTTAAAAGTTGCAAAATGACGAGACAGACCTAATGGTGCTATGTATGCTGATTTTTTAGCCACATATTGAGCGCCTTTGTGCAGAAACCAATGCAAGTTTCATTAATTTATGATTTTGCCTCTTTTTGGAAATTGTAAGAGGATAAAAATGTGTTTTCATATTATGGCGGTCTTTGATGCTATAGAAGGGCAGCGAGATATGAAATTTGCAAGGAATTTTTGCCATATGTTAAAGTGGAAAATGGAAAAACCAAGGGAGATTTAAAACTTTGGTATATGTTGCACATGTTATAGTGGGGATTTTGAAACCGTAGAGTTTTACCACTAGTGCACAATTGATGTATTTTCTATTTGTCTTGAAAACTTAATGTTGAAACATTGTGAAGGGTTTTTGTAGCCCCTCTTAAGTGATGATGAGAATGAGAGGCATTTTTTTCTATGCCCAAAACTTTGCTAAGCGTTGTTGGAAACATTGTAATGGGTCTTATAGCCACTATTGAGTGAGAGGCATTAATTTTTCCTATGCTTTTTTGGAAATCATTGTAAACTTGTCCATGAGTGTTTTATAAACTCTTGGGAAAGATGGTATTGCTTTGAAGTTTTCAAAATTGTGATCATGTATTATCAACTACAAATTTTCATTGATGCACGTGTTGGCAACGACATCCTCATTCTGAAGTACAAAGATGAAGGAGAAGAAGGGTGCGGCCTTTCAAAGACATTTGTTATGCAAATCAAGGAATCAACTACAAATTTGCATTGATGCAAGTGTTGGCATAGGCATCCTCATTCTGAAGCGCAAAGGTGAAGGAGAAGAAGGGTGAGACATTTCAGAGACATTTTTTATGCAGATCGAGCAGTGGGGAAGTGCATCGTGGAGTGTAAGACTCTTCCTAGAAGCTGGTTGTAGAGATTCAAGTTACAGTTTCTCTCTATACTTTTGGAGGACCAAAAGTGCTTTTTGTGGGGAGGTATGATCTAGGAGGATCTTCACACAAGGATTCAATACTTTGCACACCATGAAGAATATCATTAAAATGTTGATTGATGATAAGTGACAAAGTTTAAAAGGAATGATTAATGCTTTAAAAAATGATTAATACTTTAAATGATTAATGTCCAGTACCGATGAATGTTCCAGAAGTGCGTAGCTTCATGGGTTTAGTTGGATACTATCGACGGTTCGTCAATGGTTTTCTCAAGGATATCAAATCCAATTACGAAATTGCAGAAGAAGAACAAGAAGTATGTTTGGACCGAGAAATGCGCGGAGGCATTTCGGAGGCTTAAGGAGTTGTTGACAACGACGCCGATACTGAAGGTCCCTGACATGGATGCAGACTTCTTGGTATGCACTGATGCATCCAAGGAAGGCTTAGCCGAAGTCTTGATTCAAAGACAGTCGAGTGATCGCTTACATTTCGGGAAAGTTGAGACGGCATGAGGAGAACTGTGCAATGCATGATTTGGAGTTGTTATCCATTGTTTATGCCTTGATAATTTGGAGACATTACCAGATTGGACGAAAATTCGAACTAAAAATGGACCACTATGGACTAAAACACATCTTTACACAAAGCAACTTGAACATGCGACAACGGTGTTGGTCGGAATTGCTTAGCGAGTATATTTTTGAGATTACTTACATAAAGGGAATAGTTAAAAGAGTAGGGATGCGTTGATTCGGAGACCACACATCTTTTCTGTGATGCCTCTTCAGACGAATCTACGTGAAAGGATTCTAACTTTATAGTGAGATGACGACTGGTACAAAGAGGTCAAGGACTTTATCAGACAAAACACATTGATGGTACCAATATTTGAAGGCTGAGCATAGACATCCAACAGGATTACTCAACCACACACTATTACGGAATCGAAATGGGAGGTCATTTCGATGGATTTCATTGTTGGATTTCCATTGACGACAAAGAGACACGACTCAATTTTTGTGGTAGTCGACGCTCTAACGAAGAGTGTTCATTTTATTCTTGTGTGTATGACGTATCAGGCACCTAACTTAGCTAGAGATTTCATCAGCGAGATTGTGAAGCTGCATGGCGTGCCTAAGAGGATTATATCTGATCGAGGATTGGTGTTTACTGGACGATTTTGGACTAGTTTCCAAGAGGCCTTGGGAACCCAACTTAACTTTAGTACTGCATATCACACGGAGACAGACGGGCAAAACGAATGAAAAAACCAAATCTTGGAGGACATGTTGTGTATGTACGTGATGGACCAACAAGAGCGTTGGGAAGAATTCTTGCCACTGGTAGAATTCACTTATAACAACAGTTATCAAACCACCATTAAGATGACACCTTTCGATTTTCTTTATGGGGTACCGTGTCAGACGCCTTGAGTTGAGATCGGCTTGAGGATAGGGTCCTGGTGGGACTGGAAGCGATCCAATAAATGGAAGATCAAAAGAAATCTATAACATAAAGGATCAAGGAAGCACAGGATCGACATAAGAGTTATGTTGATGTGCATCGTGTTGTAGTTACGATTTTGGCCATCGAGTATTATTGCGGGTGACACCACGTAAGAGTTCGATCAAGTTTGGAAGGGGTGCTAAACTATCTCCTAGGTTCATGGGATCTTGCAAAATTGTGGAAAAGAGAGGATCGTGGCCTATTGACTAACCTTTTCTGATCCTTGAGGTGTATGCACGATGTCTTTCATGTCTCTGCTTGAGACCTTATGTTAGTGATCCTACACATGTTTTGACTTGAGTACCCTGTAGGTATCAAATGAGGGTGCACTCACGGCTGAGCCAATCCACATCCTAGATCATCACATTCGACAGCTACGACGTCGAATAGTAGATCAGGGCAAGGTCCAGTGGGACAACTATAGTCCACACTCGACGACCTGGGAGGATGCATATGATATGCGCCAACAGTTTCCATTTTTGTTTGATATATAGACTTATGATACTGTGATACACTTTATTTCGACACTTATATACTATGAAACTTCGGGACAAAGTTTAGACCAAGAGGGGGTGTATGTAACATCCCTCTCTTACGCACACTGAGCGAACTTATTCTTTGAGGACACTTGCTTGCAAGTGATCTAGATTATTATATTATTGGTCGTTTGATTATGATTATGAGGCATTATGGATATGGTGAGATGTTATTTTGTTGTATTGACATAGACAGGTGTTATTGACCGGGTTCTCCTGAGTGTGAAAGACTTTGGACCTTGAGGATGAAGAAGCATCGATGAAACCCCTTAGACTCTGGATCGAGTCAGGGAGTGCACTATTGGGTTGGATATTGTTGATGTGACATATGTACATATGATTAGATGTTATGATGATTGATTATTTTGCTGACATGATTCTTTGATGATACAGGTTGACGATAGCTTGTCGACCAGACTCACATGTGGAGTAGATGGGTCACACATGACAACCAAAGACTTTGAGGGAAAGGTGTGGGAGAATCCCTGCCACAGCCTACTAGCACTCTTGTCGTGGCTTGAACTGTAGGTTAATGATTACCTAGTTCAAGAAGACCCACGATGTCATGAGGGAAGACTATGATAGTCGCTCACGATGATTCTAAGGGGCCCGCAATAAGGAAGGGGCCTTATTCCTTAGAGGCCCTTAGTCTCCCACAAGATCACCTGGTGGAGTATTGACTCCAGGGGTTTTTTATGTCTACCAAGTTAGTCAAGAGGCGAGTGGCACCCTTGGAGCACGTAGTGCGTCATGAAGGGAACGTCGCGCAAGGAAAACAAAAAGAGGCATGTGGAACCCTTGGAGCCCGTAGTGCATCTTGAAGGGCACGTCATGCAAGGAAAACAGAAAGAGGCGAGTGGCACCCTTGGAGCACGTAGTGTGTCCTGAAGGGAACATCGTGCAAGGAAAATGGAAAGAGGGGAGTGGCACCCTTGGATCACGTAGTGCGTCCTGGAGGGAATGTCGCATAAGGAAAAAGGAAAGAGGCGAGTGTCACCCTTGGTGCACCTAGTGTGTCCTGAAGGGCACGTCGTGATTTTAACTGGTAAGTGAATAAACCTAGTCGGCCTTAAAATGAATGAGGCGATAAGTAAGAATTAAAAACATCTTTCCCTAATAAAAATGTCGCCCAACCTAGAGAAATTAAAACCTAGGTCTAAGTAGAACATGTGGTCAAAAAAATAAAATAATAAATAAACATGTAACAAGAAGGGGGGTAAGAAATTCAAATTAAATTTTAAAATCAAATTATAATGGAGGATTAAAATTTTAAAAAGGGAAATGATTGTTTTATCTACTTATGCTAATTTAATTTTTAGTTAAAAAGAAAAAGGGGTAAATAGTTGTTTTTGTACACTTGCTAAATTGATTTTTAGTTAAAAAGGGAAAAGAGGGAAACTTAAAAGAAATAGGAAACTAAAGGAAAAAGGGGAAACCTAAAGAAAAGGGGAAACATAAAGAAAAAGATGAATGCCTAACTTAGTAAGGAATCTTGCCTTGGGAACTTGCTATTTTTTAACTCAACTAGGAATTTAGTAAGGCGTAAGTCATTTAAGAAGTGTAAGGGAATTTTGGGACACCTGGGAGCGTTTTAGGAATGCTTTTAGGTGGGTGAGGGAAATAGGAATAATTAATTAATTGATAAAATTGAATTTCTTTTGCAACTAAGGGATGGGTGACATGTGTACGGGGGAGATTTTTCCTAATTAATTAAATGAAAAGGGAATTTAATGAGAATTTGGGAAACTAATTATTTGAAAAACTCTAAAAAAGGATGGAGGAGGAGGAGTATGGATCTCATCTTTATGTGTAACGTTACGCTGTTGAATTTTTTTCTTGACTGAACTTATCTTCTGGGAGTTGGGATACCCAACTCGGGTAACGAGTGGTAGCTCGACCTTGCGAGGCGAGCTGGGTGCTAGCGGTTCTCTGGTATTCTGTGTGTGGCCCCTTTGTAGCTTGGGGGGCTTAGGGGGAAGAAGAGTACCCCTAGATTTGGCTGGGAGGTACCGGTGAGGTCACATTGGTCAGCAAGCGAGAGTTGGATGGAGTGTGCGTGGGACAATGACTCGGAGCTGTCGCATTTGGCTACGGTACACACGTGCTTATTTTTTAATGGTAGATTAATATTGTTCCTGCGCTTTCATTATTGTACTTCTTTTGTGTAAAGATTATGTTTTACTCAATATTTTATAATCAATGAACTTAAAGTCATCCAAGCCTTACACTTGCTACATTTTGAATGAATTCCCTTGGCTAACCCAACCCTGATTGCTATGACTTTTCTGTGTTTGTTTATTGATTATTACAAAGAAATTTGTGTTTTTCCCTTATCCCTTTACTCATCAGTCTGTGCCTGAGTAGTCGTCCAGGAGCCCAATCGACGGTCATCACTTCGGTGTTTAAAGACCTATAGATTCTAATTCCCTTCTTTTATGTGCATGGATGATGAGTGAAGGATAATTTTTTCCCATTCGTCTATCCCTTACTTATCTCTGCATTTTTATCTTATGATTAACCCCTGATCTTTGCGCTTTCTTATGAATGAGAATCCTTGTGTCTTGATTGATTCATGGCAAAATGATTTATCTTTGCGTCTTGTGTTTGAGTATCTCTATGTTTTTGTTGATTCATCTCTGATCAAATAGTCTTTGCATTTTGTTGATTATCTCTGCAATTTTATTGATAAATCCCAACACCTTGTTTGTATCATCTCTGTGATTTTAATGGTGAATCCCAGTGCTTCATTAATATATCGACTATGATTTCGTCATCATTTTTACTGTGATTTCATTCTCCTTATTGACTGCGATTTCATTCTCCTTATAGACTGCGATTTCCTTTACATATTGACTGCAATTTACATTTAGTGATTATGATTTACATATTGACTGCAATTTACATGGTGACTGCGATTTACATTTATTCACATCGATTTTTATACATGAGCGATTTTATAAATGAGCGATTTTTTTGAGGAGCAATTATTATAGTTTATAGACAACATTATCATATTTTATAGATAGCAAATCGTGTTAATGGACATAAATATTATTGTTGGACAACGATCATATTTAGCTTATGGGCAGCGATATCATTTAGCTATAGACAACGATTTGTTAGATTTGTTAGATAGCAATGTTGGTAGCATTTCATTGGTAGCGAATGTCAACGAATCCCTTTTATAAAGAACGAAATTATTTAAGCCTATGTTTATTTTTATGATATACAAAACGAATTGACAGTGCTCTATGCACAATGAATTTATTGTATTGCTCCAATTTAAATATCGAATTATAAGACAACGATTCTATACACTTAATTTGTACATTGAATGGCTAGAATGTCGATTTATTTACCACTGCTATTTATTTCTTTGAAGAGCATTTATGTACAGACAATGAATTGAAAGATAATAGACAACGAATTGAATTAGGGATTAGCAATTGGAATAGCATTTATATAGACAATGATTATTTATAATTGCAAACAGACATCGTTTCTTTTCAGGCCGCACCTTAATTTATTGACTGTGAAATTACATGTATTAACTGTGAGTTTACATATAGATATGACTGCGAATTTTTATATGCCTGCGTTCATTTTTTATATGTCTGTGATTTGTTTTGTATAATGGATAGCGTTTGGCATGTATTAATATGAGGCATTGATAAGTTTGTGTTTGATATGGATTAACTGATAGCGATTTTTTTATGTATAATGGATAGCGCTTGGCATGTATTAATGCAGAGCGTTGATAAGTTTTTGTTTGATATGGATTAACTGATAGCGATTTTTTTTATGTTTCCAGGGATAACGTTTGATATGGTTGTTAGATAGTGATAATTTATAATGTTAGACAATGATAAATTTATATTGTTAGACAGTGATATGGTTGTTAGATAGTGATAATTTATATTGTTAGGCAGTGATATGTGTTAAGATAGTTTTTCCCATAATTTATTTTGATAGTCAACGATTTATTGTTAAGATAGGTTATACCAACGCTTGAGTTTTGGATATTCTTCATTTTATTCTAGTTTATAGTGATGGAGAATGGATCAAGGGGTAGCTAATTGCATACTTGATGTCTTGACTTAATGAATTTTTCGGTCCAGAATGTGCACCTTTATTCCTTAAATATCTTATGTCAATTATGGTTAAGCAAGCACTCGAATACTACTTCCATTTATAGAGAGACGGATAGAATATCTAGGCACCTGAATTTTTATATATTATTCGAGTTATTTTTGTTTTGCAGTATGGGAGACCTCCTCGAAAAAGTGCCTCATAAGAAAACAAGAACTCCTTCGGTTGGTTGCACAATTTAAACGTTGAAGGAGGTCACCTCACGTCTTGTAGACTTGTCATTTGGGTGCTTGGCTATAGTCCTCATGTTTTTGACAGTTAACTCGGTCACCTAGCACGTTGAAATGTTTGGGGGCTTGGTCTAGATATGTTGTTTTGCACCTTGGTTCTTGTCACGTCTATCGCTTATGACAGCATGATTCCTAATGAGGGGATCATTGCACGCCCTGATGGATAGATGTGAATGATAACCTGAACGGAGTCTTGTGCTTCCTAATGTGGGTTTGTGTCATTGTAATTGATGTGGTACTGGATTGTGTAACGCCTCAATGTGTTTGGTTTGCGCGTCATAGAGGTATCTAGTTACTGGTCGTCAAATCCTTTGTGTCGGGTTTGTTGATGTTGTCCTTTAGCCTGTAGGCGTCGTCTTGCTTGTTTCAAGCGGGTAGTCATTTTATCTGTCCTTGATTATCACATGTTTCATCCAATTTCCTAATGTGCTAGTATGTTGAGTCATTGTTGTTTGTTTCCTGATCTGCATGCGGTGTGTTCGTCATCAATTTGTGTTGTATAACTGTTGTCATTGTTGCCTTCCTGCTGAAGAAAAAAAAAATTTGTGTTGTGTCACTTGTAGTCATAACAACGGGGACGTTACAACAACGACATCCTCATTCTGAAGTACAAAGATGAAGGATAATAAGGGTGTCGACTTTCAGAGACATTTGTTATGCAAATCAAGGAATCAACTACAAATTTTCATTGATGCAAGTGTTGGCATAGACATCCTCATTCTGAAGCACAAAGGTGAAGGAGAAGAAGGGTGTGACATTTCAGAGATATTTTGTATGCAGATCGAGCAGTGGGGAAGTGCATCGTGAAGTGTAAGACTCTTCCTAGAAGTTGGTTGCGAAGATTCAAGTTACAATTTCTCTCTATACTTTTGGAGGACCAAAAGTGCTTTTTGTGGGGAGGTATGATCCAGGAGGATCTCCACACAAGGATTCAATACTTTGCACACCATGAATAATATCATTAAAATGTTGATTGATGATAAGTGACAAAGTTTAAAAGGAATGATTAATGCTTAAAAAAATGAGTAATACTTTAAATGAGTGTGATAAGCTCATGCATTATTCATTCAAATTGAAAAAATGATTAATAATTGGAGTGAGGGTAATTAATCGTGTATTTTTCATTTAATTTGTAAAAAGGGGAAATTAGTTGTGTGAGAATCCACCTCACAAATTAGTTTCATAGTTTTAAGGGAAAATTATTTTCGGGTGAGAATCCACCTCACAACTAGTTTTTATATTCTCAAGAAGAGAATGAGAGTCTCATAAGTTGGTTTCAGATTCTTCCTCATTTTATCACAAGTGGTTTCCTAGTCTCAAGGGGAAGTTAAGGGTCTCATAGGTTGGTTGATATGATTTCTCATTTTTGTCCTTCAGTTTTTATTTAGATCCTAAATTTGTGGATCTTGTCTCCTTGAATTATGGAGAGAGGGAAACTATATAAATTTTGGGAGAATTCTTTATATAGAAGGAGGTGAAAAATTTTGGGATCCTTTTGTCAATCGAGGAGGATGCTCCAAACATCTTATCTTGGAGCCACAAAAATATTTTTTCCAAATCAAACTTTTCCACCATAGTAGTTTCCCTGTAATGAACCACCATAATAATCTTGGTCCCATTAAAATGTTCATAAACTCTGGATCTCTAAGCCCCAACCCTCCTCTGTTTTGGGGATTTTTGAGTTGCTTCCAATTAACTAAATGAAATTTTTTCTCAATTGACTTCCCACCTTGCCAAATAAATTGTTTGATCTTTACAGAGATCTGATTGGTGATTCCTTTTGGAGCTAATAGAGCAGAATACTGGTAAAGGGGAAAATCTAAGAAGAATGATTTTATGAGTATGATTCTTCCAATAAGGTTGAGCCAATGTGAACCCCACTAAGTGAATTTCAAGTTGATATTTTCAAGAATTTGTGCCCAATATTGGGCAATTGATCACTTGAGGGATATAGGAATGCCCAGGTAACAAAAGGAGAACCAGTCACCAACAAAAGGAAATTGAAAAATGCGAGAAATGGAATGCATTACCTAAGCTCTAGAATTCCATCCCATTATTTGGCATTTTCGATGATTAAATTCTCCCTCAGATGCATCAAGAAAAGATTCTAGACCCTGCTTGAACCTTGAGGTAATAATCTAAGAAGCTCCCCCTAGAAACAAGGTATTATTTGTGAATCATGAATGATTGAGGCTTTTGACTCCCTTGACCATTTGAATATTGGGCATATTGTCAATCTTGCATTCATGCTCAAGATTTAAACTTAAATAATATGCCATAATGATGAAGAGTAGGGGAGAAAGGGGGTAGCCTTGGTGCAACCCTCTACTACTCTGAAAAAATTTCACCAACCGACCATTAACAAGGGGTGCAATCCATGGATCTACAATACATGACTCTATGCATTTAATGAATTTGCACTAAAATCAATTTTTTTAAGAACTTGAAACATAAAAGAGTGACGAACACGGTCAAAACCATTAGCCATATTAAGTTTAATCACCATGCCTTTTTATTTTGTTTTGAATCTAGAGTGGAAAACTTTTTGAACTACGACAATATTATCAATTATTTTTCTATCTCACATAAACCCACCTTGATTAGGAGAAATGATCTTGGGTAGAAGATTTTTTAACTGAACAATAATTATTTTTATTAAAATTTTGTAGGAGTTATAGAGAGAAATGGGTTTGAATTTAGAGAAGGAATAAGGGTTGGATTCCTTGGAGATTAAATATAAAAAGGAAGAATTTGTATTCCCCCCCAATCTAAAATATTTATGAGCATAGTGCAACATTCTTAAAATATCAAACTTAATGAGATCCTAAAAATGTTTATAAAAGGATAAGGGAAAACTATCCAAACCAAGAGCCTTGCCTGGGCCCAAGCTCCAAATTATCGCATAGACCTCAACTTCCTCTATAGGTTGAGTCAAAAACTTGTTTTCCTCGAAAATAATGGATGGAATATGTTATAGCATGGATTCGGTATTTTGACTGGTTGCTATGTCCTGTTGGGTGAAAATATATGCATACAAGCTCTGAGGTTTTGCCTTAATGCTCTCAAAATCCAAGAGTCTAGATACATCCTCCAAGGTGATGATTGCCACATTATTTTTTGAGAGATATGACTGAACTTGCTTATGAAAAACTTTAGTGTTCTAGTCTCTTTATTTAAGCCATAGACTTCAGTATTTAATGCGCTAGTGTTCCTCTTCCCTTCCAAGCTCTCTTTGAATTCAAGTCAGGAGTTTTAATTCTTCTAGCTACAATTGTTCCATGAGTTCATTTTCTTCTATCTGAAGTTGAAGAGACTTGAGCTTTCCTTTTAAATACTAAAGGACCAAGGAAGGGGATGTAAAAGAAGTTATGGCTTAACATTTGAGAGTGCACTTAACCAAGATAATCTTTTCTTCCAAAATATAGACAAGGGTGTCAAGTAACCAAGTATGCCAAGTAGTAGTGACCAATTGATACACATCAAATGACCCAAGACAAAGGGGAAGAAAATGGAAGGGAAGGGGAGTGAAGTCAGGGAGAAGGTGGATGTGAAGAGAGATAGGTTTATGGTCGGAAGAAAGAGAGGGGAGGATATAATATTTGCGGGAGGAATTTGCAGAAAGAAATATATTGTGGACGAGGATATGATCCAAACAGGCAACAATGTGGTCGAGCCCAAAGTGCTTGTTGTTCAACGTAAATTTACCAAAAGCATAATCTCATAAATAATATCCCAATAAACTATAATATCTTCCATTCTATCTATGAATGGGTCTCTACCAAAGAACCCCCCTCTGTTTTTAGAGCTTCTCCTGATTGTGTTGAAGTCTCCATCCATAATGCAATACAAAGAAAACCCGGAATCCTGAAGACTTAAAATAAAATTTTAGTAGGTTGTCTTTTCCAAGGGATTGGTCAGCATATATATGTTGATAAGCAAATAAATCTTGTTATGAAGAAAATATTTAAACTTAGATTCAATCCAATGAGAAGTTTGGAGAGAAGAAACTTAAATAAACCTCGTTCTTATTCCAAAAAGTGCAAAGGCCTAAAAAGCACCCCTGGAATCTTCTACGATATAATCTCAATTTTTTGTTGCTCCAAATGGTGTTTTCCTAATTTCAACTACTTCCATTTTGGTCTCATGGGCAGTAGGATAGATGAAATTTCATGTTTTTAATAAGATCTCGGGAAAGAGAGGATTTTGAAGCATTGCCTAAACCCCATGCAATTCCAAGAGACAATAATCATTATTTGGAAGGGTTATGGGAAGAACCCTCTTTGGATACTGCATTATTTCTTGTGGTTTTCAGAGTCTTAGAGGAGCCAAGCATTTTTTGGATGGTATGTTGAGATCCAAGCATAATGTCTTTGCTTACATTTTCCTCCTAGATGGTTCGAGATGCCTTTTGTTTTGATCTTATTGGAAGATTTTGTTTAGAGGCCTTATCATCTTGTCCTTTTTCAACTGAGTAATCAGTGTCATGATCTCTAGCTTTGTGATATGGAAAGGTTGTCTCGACATCTTTGAAATTTTCTACTTCTTCCAAACTCAAAATAACAAAGGTCATTTTCACATGCAAAGGGTTAGCAAAGGTATCCTTCTTCTTTTCTCTGGATTTGTGATTGACCTGTTCTTTGGAAGAGGGCAACCCAATATAGGGTTGGAATAAAGGAGACTCCCAAGGGCTAAAATCCAAAGAAACATGCATAGATGAGGGATCATCTTCTTTGTCTAGCATTTGAGATAAATCTTCAAAACTATTCTTTTGAACCACTTCTGCTGAAGAACTAGGAACACCAACAAATTTTGGGGGGATGACTTGACCAGAAGAGGGAGGGACAAAAGAGGAACCAGGTTTGTGAGAGTTCCCCATTGCTCCAAAATTTATTTTCACTACTCATTACTGATCCTCATGCTGACTACAGAGGGAAGAGGGGGAGAGGCCTTCTTGCAACTCTTCGCAAAATGGCCATATCCATGACAAATTTTACATTTAAAAGGGAGCTTCTCATAGCCTAGTTGTTGCAGATGATGCCAGTTGTCCAGGGTGATGGGTACCGCCTCCAAAATACCTTTCTCAATATCTACTTCCACAGAGATCCGAGCACATGAAAACATGTTTTCTTTTGGCTCTACCCTATCAATGTAGTGACCCAAGGAATTACCAATTCATCGTAGGGAATCATCGCTCCAACATTAGAGAGGGAGATGGGGTAATTGAACCCACACTAAAATAGTAGAAGGAACACCATTTAATGTACTAAAATTTGGGGTCTGTTTGTTCAAATACATCCCTCTTGATCCTACAAAGTAAGGCCCACTTCGAAATATCAAGTCTCTGTCTTCTTTCTACTCAAAGAGGAAAACATAAAACCCTCTCCAACATAAAAAAAAATGGCTTAAAGAACCCTTGATGAGTGGAACCCACTTTTTTGCAGCCAAAGAGAAACATATTTTGGAGAGGGCCAAATACCAGTTAATTGGTCAATCAAACCTTTGTCAGAGAGGGCCAAAGCCTTCTTCTTGGTCGTGGAAGGGGGAAAATTAATTTTAGGCATCTCATCCAACTTATTGACAAAACGTGAAGGATGGGCCTTTGATTGTTGGACAGATGCAACAAACATAGCATAGAAGGAGAATGCATCAACGTCTAGTGGGGTGAGGTTCCCCCTGGTGACATAACCATCCATCCCAATCAATGCAGAGAACCAGAGCTAGGGTTAGGGATAAATGCACACTTGTAACATATCCTCTTTGCTAGTGACCCAATTTAAAAATTATGTCTCTAAAAAAACATTTAACAACATAATATAAATTGACTTGGTTATAAATTTTAATAAAATCATAACGATAAACAAAATATAAAATAAATGGAAAAAAATAAAAAAAAACATTCAATACAATCATAATGTTAAATAAAATATAAAACAAAGTAAAGTAAAAAAAACAAACATTTAATGAAAATGTAATGATAAATAAAATATAAAATAAAATAAATTGAACCAGCCTAGATCCATTTAACTCCGGATCTATCAAGCGTCGAGAGGGATCAAATCTCTAGAGGTGAAAACCCTTAACATTTCCTAAGTTTTGCACTCTAAAAAAGGTTTGCACGTTGAGAGATTTGATCCCTCTCAATGTTTGATAGATTCATAGTTAAATGGATCTAGGTTGGTTGTTATTCATT
>JZKD02S1674374.1:548340-558650 GCA_000966675.3 Picea glauca | reverse complement strand
AGAGATAACATAATTTTTTATTATTTTTTAATTATTTTAATGTTTAATTATTATTTTAGTGTGTTATGTTACATGAACATCTCCCCCATACTGGCCTATAGAGTGCCTATCGATGCAATTAAAAAAAAATAGAATGATAAATAAAATAAAGTGGTTTTTTTTCAAATTAATGAATTTATTTATAATAAAAAGTATACATTTTATATACTTATTATACTTGTCAAAAGAAATGTATATAAAAATGAGATTGTGGCTGACTACCTATTATTTTGTTGGATTAACCAAAAATTTGTGCATCTTTTCTATAGTTTTACATCACATATTGGATTTTATTGTTTTCTTTAAATATTTAAATCTTTTTATTTGGTGTGTCATCTATTGATAGAATTGGGGTCTTATTCTAGGGATGATGACAACTTTTTCAGGATCGAAGAAGCCTTTTAATGTTTCATTAAAGAGATGGATTGGAAATAATGAATACTCATCATAGTACTCATTAAAGAGATGGACTAGACACCACTCAACCTGAGAAAATCAGAATGGATGGGTTAGGCCCTCAGGCTGACATACGTTAATACTTAGGCCTAGTTCCAACCCTACAACGCTACTACTCTCAGTGTCTAGGGCAGGGTTGATAGCGAAGAGCTCATTAAGATGATGGCACCTATATTCTTTGTGGCATGTAAATGCTTGTTTCTTTTATGTGTTTAGTAATTGCTATGGATTATGAATTATAGTGTAGCGTAGAAAAAAGTGGTGTCTCTCTCAAGAGGCATCATGTTGATGGATGAGTCAAACACCACCTACGACAAATGATTGATGCCCATTCAGACAGAGAACATGAAGGTGAATCACTAGGTATACCGACAACGACTCGTTAGTGCTCCTAGCCTCAAATAGTACATCTTCGGTGTCATTCTCTTCAAGGAGACCCTCTACCAATCCACCATCGATGATAAGAAGATGGTATATATACTTCTGCAACAAGACATGGTCCCCAACATCAAATTTGACAAGGTTTACTCCACTTCTCTACACTTCTTATAAAATACATTATACAAACCATTCTTGAAATTAATTGCAGGATTGGATTGTTTAGGGTTTGATTCCTTTGGTTGGCTCAAATGAAGAATCTTGGTGCCAAGGCCTAAAAAACCTCACATCGAGGTGCATTGAATATTATAAACAGGGTGCCCACTTTGCCAAATGGTAAGTTACTTTGTTTTTCATTTCATTTGGTGCATGTGTCACTCAATGTTCTTATTCGATCTTTGAGTTCACTACCTCTATTACCTGTCTTACTCAATATTGTTTGTACCAATTGAAACACATGATCAACATCGATGATACATTATAATAAGGATCTTAGACATTGTAATCAACGTTGATAAAGTGCTATAATAAACATTGATGAGTTTACACATAGAACCATCGGTGTTTCCATTCTTTTTCATCTGTTTAAGCACTACCTTAATTTGACACTACAGGTGTGTTGGCAGCCAATTCACATTTTTCCACTGTCTTATAAGATGCCTACAACAATGTTTTGCAAACTTTGGTTTTTCGTCGCAATTCTCAAATAAACGACACTTTTATTTTTGCGATATTTGCACACTTGCCTTCATTTTTGTTTTCACGACTGTAAGCGTGAAAACTTGGTCTTTCGAAGTCGCATTAAAATCCTTATTAAATTGTCGTTATCATTCTTGTTGATATGCCCATTGCGCTTACATTTTACTTATCATTATGCAGTTGGCAAAAATATTTTGATCTGTACTCATTTGAACATTCTTTGATTAATTATGTAATTTCGTTTCATGATTAATTGAGGTTGTGATGCATTGGTAATTGGATTTATATGTTCTTTGATTGATCTACTTGGCATATTGGTTTCATAAAAATACATAGGTTTTATGGTTAAACCCTTGATATATATCATTTAATATGACACCTAGTTCATGTTATCAAAACGCATTGGCGCATTGGTCCAACACTTGGTATTGGTTTCGATTTGTATGTTTGGTTTTAAAACTATGGCATAACGTTGGATTGAGCGCATGGTTTATCCACTTACCAAAGGTTTCAATGGATTGATTGAAATGGAATAGTTATAACACATGTGTGTTGTAATTGATATAATTGAAAGTGTCGACGGTTGTACCATTGGTAATGACTATTATGCATGGCCAGCAAATAGCTCCACCACCTTCGCACAATGTCATTAATGTTGCTCCTATCCCTGTTAGCTCGAGTAACCCTTCGTGCACTCTGCTCCTGTGTCTGTTATGATTCAAACCCTGGACTTACCGTGTGCTCTTCTCCATGGCACCAGTGGTGCAAATTGAGCCAAACGGTAGCCAAGCCTTGCTACTGTTCGACAATGCCCGGAAAGACTTAGAGGATAACGGTTGGCTCACCTTTGTACAGCGGTTTGAAGGTTTTAATCTATTTGTTGCATAGCAATTTTCCCTTAATGTTGATGGATGTAGGGCCAAGGTGGGTGACATTCAGCTCGAAATCGATGAAGAGTTCATTAGCTCTGCCACAGGGTTAGCATCCATGGGCCAGCATTGGATTAAAAATTCTAAAGTGGAGGAAGTGCCATGGCCACTACTGTTCGTCTCACGAAAAGTCACATCTTGTGACAGAGGTATGCCCATTTCCACGCTTAAACCACGATGTCATGATCTTTTGATGGTGGTTAAACAATCCGTGACCTGTGAGGGTCGATATGGACTCGTTTTTCTTTATCACCTTCGTTTGTTAATGAATTTCATGGGTTATCCATTGAATATGTCATTCTACTTTCAACGTAGCCTTTATAAAATGGCTAAGAGGTTTAAAAGAGAAAAGTTTGATAGTAGCTTGTTCCACCATGGCCTAATCAGACTCATCGTTGTTCATCACTTAAGTCTCCACGGTGATAGCTGGCAAGCTTTTATCTCGCGAAATGGTTTTGTTGAGGCAAAGCCTATCCAAGTTGACAAGCCTGTGGTTAGTGAAACCAAGGTCGAGCCACCCATGCCCTTCCATGTCCTACTACCCTCTCTTAAACCCTCGGTCTACCCTGATATTGATCTACCCGACATCGCAATAGACAAGACAGAGGCCATTAAAAATCCTGTAAGCAAAAAGGCCAAGGGAAACCCTATTGTTGATGGGAAAGGTAAAAAGAAGGCTCGGCTTATCTCAAGAATGGATAGGAATAAACCTAAACCTAGTGTTGAGTAGAAGACCATAGTCCTTAGTGAGGATTCAAACTCTGACATAGAACGCTTCCTAGCTAGTGAGTACCCTTACTCACAGGGTCTGTGTTCCGAGCCACCCTTTGACTTCGTTTCTAATCTACCCCCTTGCCTAAGGAACAATCCTAGCTACCCTGGGATTAAGCTACGCAACGAAACCCTCAGCGATGTAACCAAACCCTCACCTGCACTTTCGAAGCCCGAACAGTCATCATGTGATCAATGTGATGTGTGGTTGGAGCGATACTATATAGGCGTTCCTTTACTTCAATTGAAGATCAAAGCGTTGGAAAACCAAGTTACAGTGTTGACCAGCCAAAGGGACAAACTTCAAGTAAATGATAGGAAGCAGAAAACCACTGGTTCCATCGTTTTTAGGAATGTCGAATCGGCTACAGCCGTCGTCAATTCCAAAATGTCATGATCAAGCTATCTGCTCATCATCCAGGTATGAATTTCGATATCATTTTCATTTTGTGAATTGTTAGTATTAATATAATGATTTGAGTTTGGTTTTCAAATAGCTCTGTCTATTTTTCGAAATGACTCTGTTGTAGCCATATCGAAAACGGTTATGTTGTTCATCCTGTACATTGTTTTCGTTTTGCTAAAATTGAACGAAGTTATGATTTGGTTAAATGATTCGGTCATGCCCAGATTAACAATTGACAGGTTTTCATTTGTTTTGATTTGTTTGTCTGTTTGGTTTGAGTTAACGAAATCAATGGTTTGCTTTCGATTGGATTTGTTTGTATCTAATCTGAGTAGGAGGTTTTTATGCTAAAATTAGAGCACGACAATGTTTTGATTTGATTGCGTTATGCTTGGATTATATCGGCTTTGATTTTATGGTGTGATTTTGGAACGATTTCGTGAATTGAATTGTTATGATCTTTCAATATGGTATGAAATGTAATATTCTAAATCGGGAATACAACTCTGATCGACTTCGATTTGGAAAGAATGACTATGTTTTGCATGGAAATGATATTCTCATTTAGCCTGTGTAAAAGATATCTGCGCCCAAATCATGGAATTGTTTTGATTCACAACGACTATGTCAAACTCAAACTGTTCGATTCGCTCTTTTCTTGATTGGATTTTTGCATATTTTGAGTTGGCGTGATTGTTTTTATGAGTTGGATTCGTATCTAAAATAGAATTGATGTCGCTCTGTTTGATTTTATTTTTCGAAATGAGTTGGTTGAACCCAGATCGACATAGTTCATTTTGAAATAAATTCGACTAATAATTTCGTTGAATGTTAATCAAATTTGTCTGCCCCAATTAGCAATAACAAACGATGGACGATTCCCACAGATCATGTTATGATTTCATTTGAGTTAATTTACACACCAGTCCTGATTTGATTCACTAAATGACATGGATCGTTGGTTTATGTTAATACAGTTATATCAATTTGAAAATGATCCTGTTGTTTTCGTATGGATTCGATCGTGTTTCCTGTTGATGAGGCAGCATAAACGATTGCCTATGATGTGTTTAACTGTATCGATTTCAATTTGATATGAAACGATTTCATTACTATTCGATACGATTTTGTATACCTCAATTGGTAACGAATTGAACAGAACGTACCCATCTCTGTTATCATTTGGTTGAATATGATTTATTGTGTTCAATTTACATACAAGTGTTGACTTGAATGAGGCTTTTTAGCAATCAAATATCTTTTGATAGTTTGAATGTATTTTCAAAGATTTTAATTGATTTTAATGTTGATTATGTGTCTGATTTAGGCCAGCTACAGAATCGCAAGATTCTATAGCTAGCCTATAGAGTTTGATTTTTATCATTTTCATTAACCAAATACCATCCTAACTTGTCCATTTTTTACCTCTTTTAGGTACATCCGAATTGCATTGAGCATGCTGGACAGTTTAGGAGATATTTGTGTGATTTAGTTTTTATTTTAGGTTCCTAGTTTAGTCAGACTTGGGATATCTTCCCAGATTTATGTAAACAGTTTTGATAACTTCCACATGGATGTTTTACCCTGTGGGAGGTCTTTAAATACTTATTATTTTGTGTAATAAGGAGAATCCTCACTTGTGGGAGAACCAGGCTATGGATTTCTAATACAAACTGAGACAAGAGTTGATGTTTTGCTACAGCTTTCGCTTTCATAATATCAATCTTTTGTTTCAAGTTTATGCATGTCAATTTGCAGTTGATTATAGACTACTTTAGCTATCATAATCTATTGTAGGATGATATGATTTGATTAAAGTGCTATCCATATCTGATTTCTTTCATTATTTAAAAAATACAACAATTACTTTGTTTCAGCTAATGAATCACAGATTTCTCTTCTTCGTTAATTGAAGCATTTCGTATAGATCTTTGCATACAGATTTATCTAACTGTGAAGATTTATAAATCATAAGATTGTTGTGAAATTTTTATTTCTTGTTTGTCCTATAATTATATTGAAGAGCACAGTAGCTTCCCGTTTACGAGAATCTAGTGGATAATTCGGTGCGGGTTTCCTCCCTTCGATCAGCTAAGACAATCATTACACACAGGACAAACCTGGAGCGTTTCTTCAGGTTAGCTTGTTATTTATTTAATAGTTTATTTGTTAGTATAATTTAAGTAGTTTAGTTAGATATATTTGTAGTTTAGATTAGTAGTTAGAATTAGTATATTAGTTGTTTAGTTTAGTTAGTTTTGAGTTTATTTCTTTTTCATAAAATCATAAAAATCAAAAAATAATATCTCTTGCTGTCTTAGGACAGAATATTAATTAGTTTTTTCAGGTTTCATTTAAATCTGTAAATTGTAATTATTGTACATTTTGTGAATAAGTTTTATTTCCGTTAGTAGTTATATATTTAATTAGTTAGAGTTAGTATAGTATTAGATAGTAGATTGTATATAAAATAGTTAGATTAGTTTATTAGTTAGTTTTAGTTAGGTTAGTTTAGTTTTATTTTATTAGTTTGTTTCATTAGTTAGTTTTAGTTAGATTAGTTAATTTAGAGTAGTTTCCTTTTTTTGTTTTCTTAGGACTTAGATCGGCTAATGGAGCCGCTAAACCCGTCAGGGTGGTTCATTCCAAACGACTTGGGTTATTAGACAACCCTGGACTGGTTCCACTCTTCCAGTTGACAGATGGTCAATTTCGCCCGTCAACAAATGGCGCTAGAAGGAGGGCCTAAAATTAATTAATGGCACGAGGCGGTCGCAAGACTCCCCCACCATCTAATCGCTCACCTATAGTGACTAGAAGTCATTCAAACGAAAATATTCCCCTTCAAACAACAACCACTTCAACCGATGATCCACAGATCACAGTTGAGCCAGTAACCCCTAATCCTATAGGTGGTGACTTACAAGAGATTGTCCGCTAATATCTCATAAGAACTCACAATGCCTTAGCCCGTTTGCGGCAACCAAACCGTCCATTGGGTCAACCTTTGGATTTCTCTGATATCAGAGAACAACTCGGAGGCACTGACCTCACTGTGAATCCTACAGATCCAAACCTAAATCCTACTGCAGGAGGATCTAGGATACCTCCTTCACCACCTCCATCATCTCCTTCCTCTTCTGGAGGAGATTCCTCTGATGAAGGCAATTCCCCTTCTCAACCTTCCACACCCACTACACCAATGGAAAAATAGAACAACCCTTCTAGACCTTGGCTCGACCAGGATGTCGTAATTGTACCTGGATCTCATCATCCCTTACCTAAACACTCGGAGAAATGGCTTCCCAAGTTTGACCCTGACTCAAAACAGATCGCAGAAGATCACATTAAAAAGTTTATGTTAGCCATAAGACTCCGCAATGTCAAGCATGAATACGTTGTCTGTAGGTTTTTCCCCTATACTTTCGAGGGCAATGCATCCACATGGTACTTTTCCCAGCAACCCCATACCATCGTGTCTTGGGAAAAGTTTGAGTCATGCTTTTTGGAAAAGTTCGGAGATGGTAAGCCTCTGGAAGTCCTAGTCATGAACCTTTCTAGCTTGAGAATGAACCCAAAATAAAAAGTTAAAGACTTTAATCAAATATTCTTAACACTTAAAAACCGAATCCATGTCGATTCCATGCCCGCCGAGTCTCTTATAATAACATACTACACTAAAGCTTTGCATCAAAGTATAGCTATTTGGGTTAAATGATCTAAGAAAGACACGTTGTTAGAAGCCTTCGAGGAGGCCAGCCAGATTGAAAAAGACATACTTAGTCTTAAAGACTCTACTAGCAACGAAACAGAGACTAGTTCTTCTTCCAAAAAGAAGATCGAAATCCTCCCCAGACCCACTCAAAGTAAAACACAACCTGAAATCTCGGATTTAGAAAACTTAACTAAAGTTGTTCAAAAACTGTCAAATCAAGTTATAGACTTAAACAGGACGACCGAAGAAGCTTCCTCGAGCAAAGGGCCTTACAAAACCCCGTTCCGGAAATCGTTTCCCACCAACCGACCTAATCCAACCACCGAAGGCCTTAATCTAGAAAGTCTGCAATGCGCCCTTCAAACAATTCTAGAAACCCAAGATAACTTGATGCCTCCTGAGATTCCTAAGGAGGTGGTTGAACAAGAGATAGTTCAAGAAGAGGAGTCTTCTCCGAACATTTTTGGACACTTCTCGGATAGCATATTTCAAGCTAACTTCGAGACAGTGCATCCCTATAACACCAGGAGTAAGACAACAGACAAACCTTCTTCCGAAAACACTACAACTTCGCCTCCAAAGCAATCTAAACCGGCTGAGACTAAATAGAGTAATGTGAACCCCAACTTAGAATAAGATGTAGTTGAAGATCTTAAAAAGTTAAGGGCTAACATTTCTATTTATGAGTTATTGAAATTTCCATTTCTGCTACAAAAAATGTTACATAATATCTCTGAGAATGGCAAAAATGGTAATTCAAGCAGTAACAAGGTTGTGCAGAACAAAGTCCCTCAGAAGACTTCCACTAAAAACCATCCTGATCCTCAAGATAAAGGAAGCCTTCATGTAAATAATGTAAATAATGTAGATAAAGTAGCTTTAGAAACTGTGAGTAAAAAGCCACAAGCTACCACTCTTAGTACTCACAAAAATGTACCTCCTTTCTTGTTAACTTTCAAAATCTTTAATAGAAACGTGCACAATTGTATGGTAGACTCAGGAGCGTCATCCAATGTGATGCCATGGTTTGTTTTCCAGAATATTAACGATGAAGTTGAACCCTCTACTTTAAAAATTATACAACTTGATCGGACCAATGTTAAAGTCATAGGCGAACTAAAGAATGTGCTTATTAGATTATCGTCTAACCCCAAGGTTCATCAAGTCATTGATATTATTGTTGTAGATATTCCAGAAGTGTATGGTCTGTTTTTGAGTAGGGACTGGTCGGAGCAGTTACATGGTTATTTCGCGACAGATTGGTCTCATCTATGGCTTCCAGACAACGGCAAGCCCAACAAGATCAAGGTAAATCGTGAACGCTACCTTAAGTTGACGGTCACAGATTTGAATGATCCAAACAAACCATTTACACCTTCTGTTGATTCACCCGAAGTACAAGGGATGGACACCTTCTTCGGAAATTTCATGGCCGAGGCTTCACCTATCACCAATCCACAACAGCAGTCCGAGATTGTAGCATATGTGCAGCCAACAGCTTCCACGCAACAGTCTCATGTACCCGATGGAAATCAAATTTGGTCTCTTTATTTCGACGGGTCAAAGTCCAAAGAAGGAGCTGGTGCAGGCTACGTCATTATTGATCTGACAAGTAACAAAACATTGATTGCATGTAGGTTGGAATTTGAATGTACTAATAATACTGCAGAATACGAGGCTTTACTGCAAGGTCTCAGAAAAGCTTTAGATATGAACATTCAAAATTTAACCGTCTTTGGCGACTCCGAAATAGTGGTTAGACAGGTAAGAGATTCTATACATTGTCTTTCTCCACATCTCAAAAGCTACCAATCCGAGGTATGGAATTCAATGAATAATTTTTCTGCTTTCAATATAAATTCTATTCCTAGATTGAATAACTCTGAAGAAAATTTATTAGCTAACGTAGCTTCTAAACTTCTTCCTACATAAGGCTTGTCCCCAGATGCATTCTCCATTGAGCTGTTGTTTAGACCATCCGTTCCCGACAACATCACGAACTGGAGAGTCTTTGATGATGATCAATAGATTATTAACTTTTTGCATATGGAAGAAACTTTTCAAGGCGCGGTGATAGACGAACACACACATGACGACAATTTGTGCGATTTCACGGTAATACCAGATCTGAGAACTCTTGAATCTTCATCGGATATGGTAAATTCGATCCCTAAATCTATAGTTAGACTAGAGAAGTTTTACGATCTTCAAGATAAATTTAAAAAGTCGGTCAATTGTAAAACCAATAGTTCCTCATTATCTTATGAACAAGTGAACTTAGGAACTAAGGAAAATCCTCAGTGCATTAATCTAGGGGTAGGATGTTCTCAACAAGAAAAAGTTGCATTTATTAAATTGTTCAAAGAATTTAAAGATGTGTTCGCATGGACGTATGATGACCTTAAAACGTTCGACCCTAATATCATACAACATGTCATTCCTATGAAGCCCCAAACCTTACCCTTTCAACAAAAACTGAGGAAAATGCACCCTAAGCTCGAACCGACCATTCAAAAAGAATTGAATAAGCTCCTTAATGCTAAGATAATTTTTCCAGTTAGGCACACTCAATGGGTTTCTAACCTTGTCCCAGTCCGGAAGAAAAGTGGGGAAATTCGACTCTGTGTCGATTTCCGAAACCTTAATAGAGCGTCTGATTTCTGAAACCTTTCCGCCTGCAGCTCGTCCCACCATAGGGCTGCGTGTCCCTTCAACTTGGTGACCGCATGTCTTATTTTTTTATCCTCTTCGATGTCCGCATAATCGAAGTAGGTGTCCAATGCTCGGATCCAGTCCAACAAATCTTCAGCGTTTAGACTCCCCTCATAAGTCGGGATGTCCATCTTCGTCTTCGAGCTCATCCTCGAAATGGCTTTTATCAACCTTTCGGTTGCAGCATCTTCTGCAGAGACCTCCC
>JZKD02S1674374.1:500755-541810 GCA_000966675.3 Picea glauca | reverse complement strand
CGCGCTCTATGCGGAGGTATTCAACTGCACTCGATGCAGGAATCTCCTGGCCTAGGCAGAGAAACAATTGAAACTCATTCTCTCAAGTTCCTAACCTGATATGCAATCACATAAGTAGCATATAACAGATAAGCATAAAATGAAGCAAACATACACAAGCACAATATCAACAACACACAGAGCTCAAACGCGTCCATGGAATTGAATCAGGGCTCTTCCTATAAATTCAATAACTGTACATGGAGGTTTCTTCACGAATCTCTGCTTTGCTCTCTGCTTGCTCCTGTATGAATGAATGAAAAAAATCTCTTACCATGTACAAAGGAGGGTGTCTATATTTCCGTTTTCCCTCTCGAAAGTAGAAATGTCTAATCTACAGTTAATTCCTATCTAACAGCATTAATTCAAATAAATGCCTTCCTATCTACTAATACAATAAAACTACGCTCAGCTTTGAATGCCTTCATCCAAACGACGGCGCAACAATCCCCAAATCATTTCAAACTGTGCGTGCTCGGCACTGTCCAGCTGTATGTTCTTTCTCCGTGCGCGTTGGCCCGCTTGATGACGTGTAGATGCTCCTGCATCAAAGCAGAAAAAGTCTTGCTAGAGTTGCATGCAGGAGAAGTTGGTGGTCATTTTGGTGGTGACACCACTTCCCATAAGGTTTTAAGAGCCGGATATTACTGGCCCACACTTTTTAGAGACGCCCATGCCTTGTGTCGTAAATGTATTATTTGTCAGAAAGCATCAGGGCGGTTACAAAAACCAGTCTTTCCTTTGCAGCCCGTTTCAGTAGATTCTCCTTTTCAACAGTGGGGCCTTGATATCATAATTCCAATCAACCCCCCATATTCACAATAGCACAAGTTTATTGTGACAGCCACGGATTACTTTACCTGATGGTCTGAAGCTGCTGCGTTAAGAACTGTCAACACCAGTCTGGTAATTGCCTTTCTAAATTCGAATATCATCACTCGTTTTGGTATCCCTAACTGTTTAGTATTCGATAACGCTTCTTACTTTTCCTCTCTTGAGATGAGCGAGTTTGTTTTGGAAAAAGGAATCAAACTAAAGTATTCAGCTAGCTATGACCCCCAGGGCAATTGTTTAGCAGAATCAACAAACAAGAACTTGATTAAAACCATCAAGAGAACGGTGGTTGAAAATCACAAAAATTGGCACAATGCACTGTTGAACGCACTGTGGGCTGATAGGGTAATGCCAAAAGATGGTGTAGGTAACTCCCCCTTTTTTCTTGTTTACGGCAGAGAAGCAATTCTGCCACCTCACCTTCTTCTTCCTTCGCTACAGTTGTCACAAAAAATCCAAGAAGAAGATTGTCCCCCCCTGGAAAACCGTATTAACGCTTTGATGAAGCTAGAAGAGGTAAGAGCCCAAGCTAAATGTAAGTTATATCAACATCAACTATTGATTAAAAGTTGGTTCGATTCTAACTCTGCCTCTGATAGGAATTTTGAAGTAGGTGATCTTGTTTTGAAATGGGACAAACCGCATGAGGGAAAGGGAGAGCACACTAAATTGCAAAACTTGTGGCTTGGACCGTTTTTAATTGCTGAAAAGTTAGGTCCTAGTTCTTTTCGATTGCAAAATCTAGAAGGACAGCCTGACACCTATCTGGTGAATGGCCAAGCCTTGAAAAGATACTTTGCTTGATAACAACCCTTGTATATTATGTATATAGTTTGCTTTTGTTTGCTTTTTCTTTTGCTTTTTGTTTTTGATTTCTCTTTTAAGTTTTTATGCTTGTGTTTTTGGAAATACACATACCTGTATACTGAGATATTCAGATCAAGAAAACAGAAAATTCCTTCGCTGAAATAACTGCTAAGAAAATTGTATAAACATCAATGGTATATTTCTGAAATTTATATATGTGTTGGCAAAAGTTTGTTGTTTGAAAGAAGTTGACTGATTTCGATCTCTGAGTAAATCTTGTCATGATCATCTATCATCTTTTTACGTTGTCCCTATTCCTTAAGGGAATGACTCAGAAGATGTCTCCCTGCCTTAGGAAGTTGTTTTTGTACATCTCTGGATCTTAATAAAGGGCAGTTCTAAAAAATTCTAATCAGGTCTAAGAAAAAAAAAATAAAAAAAATGTTAAAATATCATAATTTTCAGCGTCACCCCGCTCAAATATATATCTTTGGAAAACAAAACAAAATAAATAAAAGAGTTGTGGGAAGTGCTTGTAAACCCGTCGGGATGTTGAACAGGTATGCTGGCAGCAGGTAAATGCATGCATGACACCAAGACAACTTCGTCGGGGTACTGAACATGCCCACTGGCAGCGAAGCAATGTCGGGTATATGAAAATTTGCAAATAAAGAACCTCTTTAATGTCCTTTATTTTGATCTATAACTTCTTGGCAGGATACAGATGTTAGAGTGGGTTAAATGGAAACCCTGTCGAGGCTATGGACGCCTGCTGGTAGCAATGGCTCTGTCAACAGTATTGGATATTTTATCTTTAATATCATGACTCGCTGGTCTTAAGACTGTTATCTGTTTTCATCTTTTAAAACACTAATGGAATAGTTAGTTAATGATGATGTTTATACGATTTATGGTTGTTATTTTGGAGTCGAAATCATCTTTGTTGTCCTAATCAGAATTTGTTTTTTTGGAAGAGATAACTGCTTCTACTAGTGTGTCGCCATTGTTGGCAGCCAATTCACATTTTTCCACTGTCTTATAAGATGCCTACACCAATGTTTTGCAAACTTTGATTTTTCGTCGCAATTCTCAAATAAACGACACTTTATTTTTGCGATATTTGCACACTTGCCTTCATTTTTGTTTTCACGACTGTAAGCGTGAAAACTTGGTCTTTCAAAGTCGCATTAAAATCCTTATTAAATTGTCGTTATCATTCTTGTCGATATTCCCATTGCACTTACATTTTACTTATCATTATGCAGTTGGCAAAAATCTTTTGATCTGTACTCATTTGAACATTCTTTGATTAATTATGTAATTTCGTTTCATGAGTAATTGAGGTTGTGAAGCATTGGTAATTGGATTTATATATTCTTTGATTGATCTACTTGGCATATTGGTTTCATAAAAATACATAGGTGTTATGGTTAAACCCTTGATATATAGCATTTAATATGACACCTAGTTCACGTTATCAAAACACATTGGCGCATTGGTCCAACACTTGGTATTGGTTTCGATTTGTATGTTTGGTTTTAAAACTATGGCATAATGTTGGATTGCACGCATGGTTTATCCACTTACCAAAGGTTTCAATGGATTGATTGAAATGGCATAGTTATAACACATGTGCGTTGTAATTGATATAATTGAAAGCACCGGCGGTTGTACCATTGGTAATGACTATTATGCATGGCCAACAAATAGCTCCACCACCTTCGCACGATGTCATTAATGTTGCTCCTATCCCTTTTATCTCGGGTAACCCTTCGTGCACTATGCTCCTGTGTATGCTATGATTCAAACCCTGGACTTACCGTGTGCTCTTCTCCATGGCACCAGTGGTGTGAATTGAGCCAAACGGTAGCCAAGCCTTGCTACTGTTCGACAATGCCCGGAAAGACTTAGAGGATAACGGTTGGCTCACCTTTGTACAACGGTTTGAGGGTTTTAATCTATTTGTTGCACAGCAGTTCGCCCTGACTGTTGATGGCTGTAGGGCCAAGGTGGGTGACATTCGGCTCGAAATCGATGAAGATTTCATTAGCTCTTCCACAGGGTTAGCAGCCACGGGCCAACGTTGGTTTAAAAATTCTAAAGTGGAGGAAGTGCCATGGCCACTACTGTTCGTATCACGAAAAGTCACATCCTGTGACAGAGGTATGCCCATTTCCATGCTTAAACCACGATGGCATGATCTTTTGATGGTGGTTAAACAATTCATGACCTGTGAGGGTCGATATGGACTCGTTTTTCTTTATCACCTTCGTTTGTTAATGAATTTCATGGGTTATCCATTGAATATGTCATTCTACTTTCAGCGTAGCCTTTATAAAATGGCTAAGAGGTTTAAAAGAGAAAAGGTCGATAGTAGCTTGTTCCACCATGGCCTAATCAGACTCATCGTTGTTCATCACTTAAGTATCCATGGTGATAGCTGTCAATCTTTTATCTCGCGAAATGGTTTTGTTGAGGAAGAGCCTGTCCAAGTTGACAAGCCTATGATTAGTGAAACCAAGGTCGAGCCACCCGTGCCCTTCCATGTCCTACTGCCCTCTCTTAAACCCTCGGTCTACCCTGATATTGATCTACCTGACATCGCAATAGACAATACAAATGTCGTTAAAAAGCCTGTAAGCAAAAAGGCCAAGGGAAACCCTACTGTTGATGGCAAAGGTAAAAAGAATGCTCGACTTATCTCAAGAATGGCTAGGAATAAACCTATACCTAGTGTTCAGTAGAATCCCATAGTCCTTAGTGAGGATTCAAACTCTGACATAGAACGCTTCCTAGCTAGTGAGTACCCTTACTCACAGGGTCTATGTTCCGAGCCACCCTTTTTCTAATCTACCCCCTTGCCTAAGGAACAATCCTAGCTACCCTGGGATTAAGCTACGCAATGAAACCCTTGGCGATGTAACCAAACCCTCACCTGCACTTTCGAAGCCCAAACAATTGTCATGTGATCAGTGTGATGTGTGGTTGGAGCGATACTATATAGACGTTCCTTTACTTCAATCGAATATCAAAGCGTTGGAAAACCAAGTTACAGTGTTGACCAGCCAAAGGGACAAACTTCAACCAAATGATAGGAAGCAGAAAACCATTGGTTCCATCATTTTTAGGAATGTTGAATCGGCTACAGCCATTGTCAATTCCAAAATGTCGTGATCAAGCTATCTGCTCATCATCCAGGTATGAATTTCGATATCATTTTCGTTTTGTGAATTGCTAGGATTAATATAATGATTTGAGTTTGGTTTTCAAATAGCTCTGTCTATTGTTCGAAATGACTGTTGTAGCCATATCGAAAATGGTTATGTTGTTCATCCTGTACATTGTTTTCGTTTTGCTAAAATTGAACGAAGCTATGATTTGGTTAAATGATTCGGTCATGCCCAGATTAGCAATTGACAGGTTTTCATTTGTTTTGATTCGTTTGTCTGTTTGGTTTGAGTTAACGAAATCAATGGTTTGCTTTCGATTGGATTTGTTTGTATCTAATATGAGCAGGAGGTTTTTATGCTAAAATTAGAGCACGACAATGTTTTGATTTGATTGCGTTATGGTTGGATTATATCGGCTTTGATTTTATGGTGTGATTTTGGAACGATTTCGTGAATTGAATTGTTATGATCTTTCAATATGGTATGAAATGTAATATTCTAAATCAGGAATACAACTCTTGTCGACTCCGATTTGGAAAGAACGACTATGTTTTGCATGGAAACGATATTCTCATTTAGCCTGTGTAAAAGATATCTGCGCCCAAATCATGGAATTGTTTTGATTCACAACGACTATGTCAAACTCAAACTGTTCGATTCTCTCTTGTCTTGATTGGATTGTTGCATATTTTGAGTTGGCGTGATTGTTTTTATGAGTTGGATTCGTATCTAAAATAGAATTGATGCCGCTCTGTTTGATTTTATTTTTCGAAACGATTTGGTTGAACCCAGATCGACATAGTTCGTTTTGAAATAAATTTGACTAATAATTTCGTTGAATGTTAATCAAATTTGTCTGCCCTAATTAGCAATAACAAACGATGGACGATTCCCACAGATCCTGTTATGATTTCATTTGAGTTAATTTACACACCAGTCTTGATTTGATTCGCTAAATGGCATGGATCGTTGGTTTATGTTAATACAATTATATCAATTTGAAAATGATCCTGTTGTTTTCGTATGGATTCGATCGTGTTTCCTGTTGATGAGGCAACATAAATGATTTCCTATGATGTGTTTAACTGTATCGATTTCAATTTTATATGAAACGATTTCATTATTATTCAATACGATTTTGTATACCTCAATTGGTAACGAATTGAACAGAACGTACCCATCTCTGTTATCATTTGGTTGAATATGATTTATTATGTTCAATTTACATACAAGTGTTGACTTGAATGAGTATTTTTAGCAATCAAATATCTTTTGATAGTTTGAATGTATTTTCAAAGATTTTAATTGATTTTAATGCTGATTCTGTGTCTGATTTAGGCCAGCTACAGAATCGCAAGATTCTGTAGCTAGCCTATAGAGTTTGATTTTTATCATTTTCATTAACCAAATACCATCCTAACTTGTCCATTTTTTACCTCTTTCAGGTACATCCAAATTGCATTGAGCATGCTGGACAGTTTAGGAGATATTTGTGTGATTTATTTTTTATTTTAGGTTCCTAGTTTAGTCAGACTTGGGATATCTTCCCAGATTTATGTAAACAGTTTTGATAACTTCCACATAGATGTTTTACCCTGTGGGAGGTCTTTAAATACTTATTATTTTGTGTAATAATGAGCATACTCACTTGTGGGAGAACCAGGCTATGGATTTCTAATACAAACTGAGACAAGAGTTGATGTTTTGCTACAGCTTTCACTTTCATAATATCAATCTTTTGTTTCAAGTTTATGCATGTCAATTTGCAGTTGATTATAGACTACTTTATCTATCATAATCTATTGCAGGATGATATGATTTGATTAAAGTGCTACCCATATATGATTTCTTTCATTATTTAAAAAATACAGCAATTACTTTGTTTCAGCTAATGAATCACATATTTCTCTTCTTCGTTAATTGAAGCATTTCGTATAGATCTTTGCATACATATTTATCTAACTGTGAAGATTTATAAATCATAAGATTGTTGTGAATTTTTTATGTCTTGTTTGTCCTGTAATTATATTGAAGAGAACAACAGCTTCCCGTTTACGAGAAGCTACTGGATAATTTGGTGCGGGTTTCCTCCCTCCGATCAGCTAAGACAATCATTACACACAGGACAAACCTCGAGCGTTTCTTCATGTTAGCTTGTTATTTATTTAATAGTTTATTTGTTAGTATAATTTAAGTAGTTTAGTTAGATATGTTTTTAGTTTAGATTAGTAGTTAGAATTAGTATATTAGTTGTTTAGTTTAATTAGTTTTCAGTTTATTTCTTTTTCATAAAATCATAAAAATAAAAAAATAGTATCTCTTGTTGTCTTAGGACAAAATATTAATGAGTTTTTTCAGGTTTCATTTAAATCTGTAAATTGTAATTATTGTACATTTTGTGAATAAGTTTTATTTCCGTTAGTAGTTATATATTTAATTAGTTAGAGTTAGTATAGTATTAGATAGTAGATTGTATATAAAATAGTTAGATTAGTTTATTAGTTAGTTTTAATAGTTAGTTTTAGTTAGGTTAGTTTAGTTTTATTTTATTAGTTTGTTTCATTAGTTAGTTTTAGTTAGATTAGTTAATTTACAGTAGTTTCCTTTTTTTGTTTTCTTAAGACTTAGATCGGCTAACGGAGCCGCTAAACCCGTCAGGGTGGTTCATTCCAAATGGCTTGGGTTATTAGACAACTCCGGACCGGTTCCACTCTTCCAGTTGACGGACGGTCAATTTCGCCCGTCAACAAGGTGTACCATTGTGAGCATTCCCAAGGGCCCCTCTTTGATGGTCTTGAAATAAGCTACACAGGGTCTAGCCGGTTATGTGGAAATTGCTCAAATAAAATACAACATTATCTTTGTTTTCCTTGCCATGTTGGATTAGAATTTTCCATTTTATTCTACCATGTCAGATGATAGTTGTGCTAACAATCCATCACCACAAGAAAACAATCTAGTTCCCATTGTGGAGCCAGAGATCCTATTGGATGGAGACCGTGACATTGAGAGGATTTTTGAGGTAGTGTTAAAGGCGTGGTCTAAGGTGTTCTTCTACCTAGTTGAGAACAATGTGTTGTTCAAAGTCATTATGTTGAAGTCGAGCATGGTTACCCCTCATGTCGAGTGCAAGGACAGGGCCACACCCAAAATTATTTCTCAATATACCATCAACCTTCTTCGAAGAAGAGTTCCATTGACTATACACAGTATCATGCTATGCTTTAAATGAAGATATATAAATCTTTTAGATTATAACAATTCTTTTTTAAATTTCCACGTGCAGTGATGTTTTGGTTTTGGTATAGTTCTTGTATGGTGGTAAATATGAGGTGGAGGCTACATTGAACTTGAATGCAATGAACTAGGCATCGAACCCATGGAACATATCATTCTCATATGCTCGTGCACTACAAAACACATGCCTAAAGACATGGGGTGATAGGCTCAAAAACATGGATGCAACCCAGTATGGCTTGATATAAGATGTTGACCCTAGTTCTATAAAAAAGAGTGGAGGTATTTCCCACAAAGTATCCTATTGACCCTAATTTTATTAGGAGGGTTGGAGGTATTTCCCACCATTTATCCTTTGAAAATTGGAGTTGTGGGAGGGTTGTGTGAAGCCACACTCTCTTAGACGTGTGATGGTGGATGTCAGTTGCTTGTTGGGGAAGCTTGGTCAAGATAGATGAAACTTCCACTTATAAGTTCTATATGGAGTTAGGTCAATGTAGTTGATGCTCCAACTTAGTCCAATAGAAGAAATGATAGGACGTGGAAGATGGAAATAGGTTAGGGAGGAAGGATGATTTGATGTTAGTAGAGAATATGGCTTGGGGATTAGATGTGCCACTCTTGTTTTCTCACTTGGTTTCTACCATGTTAAAACACTCATTTTTATTCCTTTTTATATTGTAAGTGTGATGATCAATTATTAATGAATTCTTGTAATTTTGTTTATCAATATTATTGAATGACTCATTTACTTGACTTCTTGTCTTTCATGCCTTGTTGTGATCATACAGGAACTATGCACTAGAGGTAGTGATTGATTATAGTTAGTACATGCACATGTTATGTTTCTGCTAGCTATGCATACACACCCTGCACATGTACACTAGCACAATTAGTTGATGTCTTAGTTACTAAACTAAGTTATTAATTGTTTGGTTTAATGATAATAAACGTATATTGCATAGACAAATATCTAGTAGCATTAGATATCTTCATTGACTTTGATTGTTGGTTAGTATGATGAATTAAATTGGGGTATGTTGAGTTGTCATAATTTTTTGGTACAATTTTCAAGTTGCATTTATAAGATAGCATGAGAAGAAATACTTTGCATTCTATTTATTTTTATTTTATGTAATTTATTTAATATTTTAGTTTTTTTTAACTTTTTTCCAAAAACTCTAAATGAGGATGGTTGAGGAGACTTGGAGAAGGGGGTATGGGAACTTGATAAATAGGGAGAGGAAGTGGTGTTGAAGGGAGAAAAAAGGAGGTTGAGATATTGGAGCTTCCTGAGAATTTGGATAATTCTTGGAAGATATATTTCTTGTGATAATATTCTTAGAGAATATGTGCATTGTTTTTCTTGGAGTCATGGGAACAGAGGGCCAAGAAACTGAAAGATTTATTGGATCTAGGAAGTTGGCTAGGAGGATAATTCTATTTCACTTTGGCCAAGTGGAAAAGGATTCTTTGAGGCATCTTCCTACTACTCGATGGACACCATTACAATTGATCAATTTCAAACTAGGGAGGAGGTATTTTATTATGGTTTTGTTTAAATGTTGAAATCTTACCTATTATTTAGATTTAGATTTAAAAGATATTATTCATAGCATCTCATGGATAGGTGTTACAATTTCAATCCAACATAACAATTGAGGAATGTCACAATGTGACATAACCCTTGATGAATTTCGCGATATAACATAACCATTAAGGAATGTAGCAATTATACATAATTCAACCAAGATGAAAAATGTCATGAAGGGATTGTATATAATCTCTAAGGAACATTGCAATCCAACATAACACTTGTGGAATTCCACAATGTGATAGAACGCTTAATAAACATTGCAATGTGAAATAACCATTAAAGAGCCTAGAAATTCTACATAAGTCAACCAAGATGAATATTGGAATGAGACATAACCATAAAGGAAAATCACAATCCAACATAACCCTTAAGGATTGTTGCAATGCAACATAACCATTGAGGAACATAGCAACTCGACATAAGTAAGTGAAGATGAAAGCCACAATGTGACATAACCGTTGGAGAACATTGTAATCAACATAACTTTTGACAAACATCGACCATGCCTAACTATGGCCATCATTTTCAACCATAATCAACCATTGTTGAGCACAATAAAAAATAGTCAACTATGGTCAATAATACTCAACCATGGTCAACCATAGTCAAGCAAATTCAATGTGACGTAACCCTTGATGAATGTCATTATGAAACATAACCATTGAGGAACCTAACAATTTGAAATAAAATTAACCAAGATGAAAGTTGTATGTGACATAACCATTGAGGAACATCACAATTAAGAATAACTCTCAAGGAATGTTACTTTGAGACATAACAAATCATGAACGATGCAATTCAATATAACCCTTAATGAATGTCAACTTAAGACAACCATAGTCAATCAAACTTATCTTTTAATCGTAATTCAAAAAAAAGAATCATTGCATATTTAAATATAATTGAACATTATCAAACATTGTAATCCATACTTTTACTATGTATCAATTGAAGGAATTGTATATAACCTTCTAGGAACATTGAAATCCAACATAACACTTGAGGAATGTCGCAACTTGACATAAACCTTGATGAATGTTACGATGCAACAGAACCATTGAGGAACATAACAATTCTACATAAGTCAAGAAATATGAATGTTGCAATGAGACATAACCATAAATGAATGTCACATTCTAACATAACTGTTGAGGATTGTCGTAATGCAACATAACCCTTAATGAATATCATAATGCAAAAAAACTAGTGAGGAATGTAGTAATTCAACATAAGTAATCCAAGATGAAAGTCACAATATGGCATAACCATTGAGGAATGTCACAATCAACATAAGCCTTGATGAACATCGACCATGGAAAACAATAGTCAACCAAATTCAATGTGACATAACCCTTGATGAACATCATAATGCAACATAACTCTTGGTGAACAATGCAACCTAACATAACCCTTAATGAATGAGGTAATCCAACATAAACATAGTCAACCATTATATGTCATAGTTAACCATGACCAACCATACTCAACCATGGAAAACTATAGTCAACCATGGCCAACCAAACCCAATGAGACAAACCCTTGATGAATGTCGTAATGCAACATAACCATTGACAAACCTAGCAATTCAACATAAAATTAGCCAAGATAGATGTTGTAATATGACACAACTATTGGGGAACATTGCAATTAAACATAATCCTTGAGGAATGATGCAATTAAACATAACCCTTAAGGAGCACCAAAATGTAACATAATAGTTGATGAATGACACAATATGACATAAACCTTAATTAATGTCAACTTAAGACAACGATAGTCAATAAAACTTATCTTTTAGTCATAATTCAAAAAAAAAATTTATATATATATAGGTCCATTGGATGTAGCTTGGGTGGTTGGGAGGAATGATTGTTACCCTCCCCACCCAGGTTCAAATCCTTGGAGTGACATGTTGTGCCCTTAATGGGTCTATTTGATGCTCTTGATGTTGAGCCCCCAATATTCTGAAATGCTTGTCCACCCCATTTTCTCTCGCAAATTTCGGGGAGGTTATATATATATAATACATACTTTTACTATGTATCAATTGAAGGAATTGTATATAACCTTTGAAGAACAATGCAATCCAACATAACACTTGAGGAATGTTGAATTGTGACATAACCCTTGATGAATGTTGTGATGTGAAATAACCATTGAGGAACATTGCAATCCAAAATAACACTTGAGGAATGTTGAATTGCGACATAACCCTCGATTAATGGTGTGATGTGACATAACCATTGAGGAACATTGCAATCAACATAACCCTTGAGGAACATCGACCATGGTCAAACATGGCCATCATTTTCAACCATAGTCTAGCACAATCAAACATAATAAAAAATAGTCAACCATGGTCTACAATAGTCAATCATGGCCAACCATAGTCAACCAAACCCAATGTGACACAACACTTAATGAATTCCATAATGAAACATAAAACCCTTAATGAAAGATGTGATTCGACATAACCACAACCAACCATAGTTGAGAAAAATCAAACATAATCAAGTGTAGTTAACCATGGTTAACAATAGTCAACCAAACTCAATGTGACATAACCCTTCATGAACATCGCATGCAACATAACCACTAAGGAATCTAGCCAAGCTGAACTTCATAATGTGATAGAACCATGGATGAATGTTGTAATTAAGCATAACATGGTCAACCATAGTCAACCATGGCTACATGGTCTACTATAGTTAAAAATAATCAACCATTATCAAACATAGTTAACCATGGCCAACCATACTCAACCAAAGTCAACGATGTTTAACCATAGTAAACATGGTAATCCGTAGTAAACCATGCTCAACCATGGACATCAAAGTCGACTACAGTCAACCATAGTCAACCACAATCAATCATAATCAATCATAGTCAACCATAGCCAACCAAAATCAACCAGATTTAATGTGACATAATCCTTGATGAATGTCATAATGCAACATAGCCATTAAGAATGTGGAAATTTTCCATAAGTAAGCCAAGACAAAAGACACAATGCAACATCGTAATGTTATAATCTAACATAAAATTGAAGTCAACCTCTTAATGTTCCAATGTGACATATATATTGAAGTGTGACCACAACATCACATTTGACATAATATTGAACTCAATATCTTTATGTCGTAATGTGAATGAATATCGAAGTTAACCTCTCCAACCATTGTCAAGCATAGTCAAACATGATAAACATAGTATACCATAGTCAACCATATTTAATGAAAGTCAACTATAGTCAAACATAGTTAATCAAAACCAATATAGTTAAACATAGTCAATCGTAATTGAACATAGTAAAAAATAGTAAAAATTAATTTCCTTATTAAACAATTATCTTTAATATATTATATATAGTGATATACAATTAAATATATAATTAACTTCTATATATTATATTATTAAAACATTTTTTCCCCGTGAAAAAAAAGCAAGTAATTTTATTCATATTGACAAAATTACATCAGTAGATGCTAAGAGCATTTTGATAGCTAGTAGTTGTGTAAAGTATTCTAGAATAATGACTAATTTCTCGGTCACTATATATATATATATATATACCATACATATGGCCAAAGGCCCAAAAAGGGAACAATGTTGTAGGAAGCCCAAAACAAAACTAAGTATAAAAAAATATAGTCCATATATACATCATACTTCAAAAGAAGATTCAATGTAATCTTCCTACTAATCAATTAGAGGACCAAGAGTCATGAAAAAATTATGAGGAGCCAAGAAGACCCACTTCCCAAACTTTCTAGCTTCCTTGCTCTAGTGCCAGTCTAGCTTTTGAGAGTCGGTCCAATTCTTTGTTCTAGGTCTTGTAGACATGTGAAAATGTGAAGTGTGAGAAAGACTGGAGAAGTCTTATGATATCCTTCAACAATGAATGCAAAGTATAGGAATGAAGAGATTGAATGTTGTTCAAGTATTTGATAACAAGCATTGAGTCATCATATATGTTTATGTGAGAAATCCATTTTTCTTTGGAAAGAATTAACAACAGCTTAATGACCATGAATTCACTAAAATTATTTGTAGCATCCCCTGGATTTGCAGCAAACGATGTGGATATGGAGACATCAGATTGAAGGATTCCCCCCACAACCCTAGTGGAGGGACATCCTTGAGTGACACCATCAAAAAAACCCTAGGGGGGAGATTTTTCAATTATGGGTGCAGGGTGTGGGATTTTTTGTGGTTGAGGGGTAACTTGTGGGAAAGAGTCCTGAATAACTAGAGAAGATAAGGCACATTGAGAGCGGGAGGGATCTAGTCCATCAAACATGGAATGGTCCTTGGCAAGCCAGATACCCTAAGTAGATATTAAAGGGAGGGATTTTAGAGAGAAAGTATCTGGAAGGGAAATCCAAGATTATAGATCATGCTCAATTGATTCTCCTTCCCATCGCATGGAGGTTCCAAGTGTGCTTTGGAGAACATCCCAAACATAGTGGGAGAAGGAGCAATGTAAAACTAGATGTTGATTAGATTTGTTTTCTAGTTTGCAGAGGACACATTGGCCAGGGCCCACAAAATTTCTTTTATGAAGATTTTCCCAAGTAGGATATTTTTTATTGAGTAAGAGCCACATATTTTTTTTTTATTTCATTGACATTTCATCTATCGTAGCATCTTCCCCCACCAAGGGGTCAGACCATCAATATGTTCAAGAATTCGAATAGTATATCCATGTTTGGGAGCATACTCCCCCCTCCTCGAGGGATTAAAATGCCAAATTAAAGAATCCTTTTGGTCGAAGAGGTGGACCATGGAAGAGGATAGAGCATTTTTATAATTTGCTCAGGCTAAATCATGTGTTGCCTCGAGACTGACCTCTTGCTAGTTAAGCCATCGAGTAGTGCCAGTTAGAAGGTCCCAATGGGAGACTTGTTGTAGATTAATGAACCCCTCGTTATTTAAATTGTGGATAAGTGACTAAGGAAGAACATGTTTTCCCTTGCATTCAATCCAAATTTCTTTCCCTATAACAATATATGTTCCATTACCAATTTTCCAGATAAGTCAGTTACCAATAAGAGGGAAGGAATTTACAGTCGCTTTCCAAACCATAGAACCATTTTTAGAGGATATTTTTGGACTTCGAATCCAGTCAATGACTGATTTAGAGGGAAAATATTTTTCCTTCAGGATGTGAGATCAAAGACCAGAACCCGTGATAAGCCCCCAAACATTTTTGGTAGCCAATTAGTGAGAAAAGAGGTGGATATTTTTTAGTTCCCATCCCCCATAGGATTTTGGAATTGAAATTCGTCTCCTACAGGCTAATACCAAATATTTATTTTCCTCGGAGCCCAACCACAAGAAACAATAAGAGAGTTGGCTAATTCTCCCTAGGATTCCTTTTGGAACCTAGGCTAGAGAAGTCCAGAATATTGGAATAATTTCCAATACATATTTTATCAACACTAACTCACCCACTCTGGAGAGCCATATATTGTACCATGTGTGTATCTGCTTATCCATTTTTGCACACATCTATTGCCAATATTTTTACTATAATTGCTCGCTTTGAGAAAGAATCTGAGATATCTCATACCATCATTATTGACCTTTGCCTGAATCCCTAGAATCCATGAGATGCATTGGATCTCTTGTTTTGACATCCCCCATGTATATGAGGATTTCTCCATGTTAAATTGCATGCATGTAGTTGAGAATAAGGTTTGAATAGTCTCCTTAAGTTTGATAATATAAGGAATATTTCCTTCATATAAGATAAGGATGTCATTTACAAAGAGGAGATGTGATAAGGAACAATTTATGTTGATTTGAATATCTTTAATATTTGTAGAGTAAATTTCTTTATGAACTAGTTGGTTGAGGCTTTCTACAACAAACAAAAAGAGTAGTGGGGAGATTGGACATCCATATTTGAGCCCACACTTAGAACTAAAAAAATGGGAGGTTGATCCATTGATAAGAATAGAAAATGAGATGGTGGAGATGCAGATCATAACCCAGGAAACAAAGGAGTGGGAAAAACCCAGATGTGTTAAAGGAAGTCTGATATATAGCCAACTAACCTTGTCAAAATATTTAGAGGGGTCTACTTTGAAGGTGATGGCCCTCTTCCTTTTCGTATGCATGGAGTGGAGGCCTTCCTAAGAAAGACCTATTGCTTGGTGAATTTGTTGACCCTAAAGAAACCCAATTGGCTCTACAATGATATTTTCACTCAAATGTTCTTTTAATTTACTGGAAATTATCTTTGATACAATTTAATATATGCTATTGCAAAGGGAGATGGGTCTGAACTGATTAGAATTTGTTGGGTTTTCCACTTTTGGGATGAGGGAAATAAAAGTGGCATTGAAGGGAGCATGGATCTTCCCTGATGTTTTGGTGAATTCCACCAGGTTTAGTAGGTATTTTCCTAAAAAATCAAAACAACCTATGTAAAATTCAATAATGAAACCACTTGGTCCTGGGATTTTATCCTTTGGGAAGCTATGGAGGATATTCCTAAGATTCTCCATGGTGACCTCCTCCATGAGTCTATCATTATCTTCAAGATTTATGAATCTAGGTAAGAGACCCAAAACCTAAAGAATAGTGTCAATAGTGGCCCTGGAATCAGATTTAAAGAGGGATTTGAAATGAGATATACCTTCACATGCAATGTTGTTGGTGCAGGATCGAGACTAGGGTTCTCAGAAGTTACCAACAAAGGGTATCGTTGTAGTCTAGGAGCATTGGAATATTGAAATTGTCGCAAGGGAGGGAGGTGTCACTTGAAGCGCAACTGAAACGTGTGTAATGAATTGAGTCATGGAGAATGCATCAACGGATTTATCATAACCATAACCAAATTCATACATCAATACATAAAAATACATTCATAGATAGTGAGTAAATGCAAAATATCCATAACAAAAGTAACTGCACAACATAGAAACTATGGATTCATACACAGTATAACAAAATTTTAGGGCCCGCATAATCCATTATACTATCAACATTTCAAAATAGTCATACATAGAGTTCATCTCTCATACAATCACCTATGCAGTTAAATCTACTCCTAGATACCCATTACAGACTCTAAGCTTATGCGCAAGCATAATAACATTCAATAACCCTTTACAATAGCTCTAGAGACTCACTCAATAAAAGTTGTGATAATAATAAACCATAATAGTCTGCAGTAATAGTGGTAACCCATCATAACCCTTTTCCCATTACATATATCCATATTTATATTTTTCCCTCGAGGTTTCTTGGATTTTTTATTCCGTTGTTATTTTCTTGATTCCATTGTCTTTTTCGGCTTTCTCCTTGCATGAGATTGAAGGTCTTGGCTCTTTCCACTGCTTGTCCAGCTGGTGCATGATGTTGTTGGTTGTTTTCATTGTTCTTAGAATGTTAGTTGGATTTTTTCTTGTCTAACTGTTTTCTTCCACTTCAAGTCTTTTGCTGAGCTACTGTGCTTTCCACAAAAATTTAGCATTTCCGCAAAATTGGGCATCCCTAAAAAATGGAGGGCCCAATAGGCCTCGACCACAACATTTGACTTGTCTTGAGTCAAACTTATTATTTATTCGCATGGCCTTCTATAAATAGAGGGCCCAACTCTGGCACATTTGTAAGGTCTTGTTGGCAGAAGTTGGCGTAGTGCTCCATGCGATCCTACCATTTCCTTTCTAAGATTGAGGCTCCCACAACAAATTCATGTGTGGTTGTCACATTAGACTCCTCGAGCTGAGTAGCCAGTAGTGTAGTCCACTCGGTGTCTACAATGGAATCAAGTTGTTTCATTTGGACATATTTGGCTTGCACTATAGGCCGAAAATTTCTGAACTCTTTCTTCGTAGCCTGAATAAACTCATCCATTGCATCCATCCTTTCATCTTCAACCTAGATCTTTGCAAACTCGGTTGTCTTCTTGACTGGGTTAGTGATCACTTGAGCTTCTAAATTCATCCGTTTGAGTTGGGCACACAACTGTTCAATTGGATTATTGTGTTGTTCCATCAAAACAACCCAATCGTTCACATGTCAAAGAGGCAATGGCATTCATCTGTGAGGGCATGAAGAGAGGATTGGACAAGATTTCCTTCTGCGACTGTCTGTGTGATCTTATGAATCATCTCATGGGGCTGCTCATTTTCTTTTAACTTGATTACATCCATTTCTTGTTGAAGGCTATCATGCCTTGATGTCGGCTGTGACCATGCATCAACAATGAGCTCAATATGTTGTGGAGGTGCAACTAGAGTAACATCTTCAGGGAGATCGAAAGCATAGTTAACGAATGAAGTGACAACGATAGGGAACAAATTTCAAACTCGAAGGTTACTAAATAGGAAAATATTTGATTCATACCTCCCCGACCAAAAAGGTGATATTTGAGCTGGGAAATCTGACCACGACGCCTAGAATCTAAGACAAGTTATAGTTGGACACGTCATCATTTTATTGAAAAAAATGGAAACACCAAAACAATTGAAAATCCTACGTACTAAATTCACTCCTGGCGATAGGAGCACTTTGTAATTTCTCTTATTGAGTAGAAATGTAGGGATTTAGGCATGCACCATTCTCTCATCCTAGACGAAGAATGTCATCAAGTTACGCGAGTTTAACAACTCCGAACTCATGAATTTCCACAACTATAAATTGTCCGAGACTGCATTTGTAATTTCCCTAGATGCTTTTGATACTTACTGTCATAAAACATAACTTGATCACCCTATGCAAATGTCTTGGTCGTAATGTGCCTATCATGCCAAGATTTATGTCGAGCCTTCTCCATTGTTTGATGAAAATCGACCAAAAATTGGGCTTCGTCGAATGCCAACAAATCTATGACCCGTTTTGCAATTGATTTGTCATCTCTCATGTGAGTGACATGTGCAATATATAAGCTCAGAGCTATAAATGTGGTGGGGACAACTACTTCTCTTCCATAAACTAGTTGGAGTGGAGTATACTTATGCAGCTTATTTGTAGTAGTCTTGTAATCCCATAACACTATTGGAACCCTATCATCCCCATCATCTCTATTTTTTAAACATACCTTGGTTAATCCTCGCTCCAAAATCTTGTTAAAGGCTTCGACTGTACTATTTTCACGTGGATGATACATGATACTTTTGTGATGTTGGATTAGGAACTCAAGGGTGAGAGTGGCTACAATCTCACTGATGAAATGTGCACCCTGATAACTGGTCAAACACCGAGGGAACCCAAATCGAGTGATAATGTTCTCAAAGATAAATATGGTTGCAGTATATGTGGAGCAATATTGGACTGATTTTTCTTCGGCCCAGAGGGTAAGATAGTAGGTAGTAATGATGATATAACTTTCTTTTGAGTGCTTGTCTAGTGGATTAATTGGTCCTATAAAGTCAACTACCCATTTTTCAAATGATTGAAGAGCTCAAACAAGATGTAAGGGAAACTCATCCCTTCGTGACAATTTACCAACCCCGTGACAAACATCACAAGCCCTTGCATATGCTTTGGCATCATTTAATACATTTGACCACCATAATCCTGCTTGGAATATATTTTGGGAAGGCGCTTTCTCTCTGACATGTCCTCCCACAACTCTACAATGACATTCCCACAAGATTGTTGGGCGCTCATGATCAAGGAAAAATATTCGAAGGATTCTATCCAAACCCAACTTGTACAACTGGACTACAATCAATTCGAAATTGACAACACATACCATTAGGTGTCTCTTTTGAGTTGTAGAATAACCTTCACGGAAAACACTTGTGCTTAGAAATAAGGCAATGTCAAACAAGCAATTAGGAATATCTTCAACTTTTAAAAGATCTGCATCTGGGAGCTGGTCGTCTACAGATTCGTGACTCTCATCTGATTCTAATTGAGAGAGATTATCAGGGCCAACATTTATTTTATGGGCTTGAAAATGGCCTCAAAGGAAAAATATTGAAACAACAACAACCATCTACAAATTCTACCTTCTAACATAGGCTTATTAACTAGATATTTTGAAGCAGAATGACCACAAAAGAATTTAAAATGGCCTCTTAACAAATAATGTCTAAAAATTTTCAAAGCATAAACCATTTCCAAAACTTCCCTTTCAATGGTAGTATAGTTGTGCTCAGCTTGAGAAATCTTCCTGCTAGCAAAGTAGATGGGATGCTCTAGGTTTCCTTCACTAGGTTGTGCAAGGATTGCTCCTAAAGCAATACTAGAAGCATCAATGTGTACATGGATTTCCTCATTCCAATTCAGATAGAAGAGAATAGGGGAATTACTCAACTTTTCTTTGAGAGTATCAAAGGCTTGATCACACTCTGGTTTCCAACTGAATACTTTTGATTTCTTCAACAATTTCTCCAAAGGGGCAGTCATGGTTGCGCAATTCTTGATAAATTTGTGGTAGTATCCAGTATGGCCCAACGTTGAGCTCAACTATTTATTGCACTTCAACAGGGGCATATTCAATATCACCGCAACCTTTGCAGGATCAACTAGAACTCCTTCCCTGCATACTACATGTCCTAGCATATTTCCAAATGGTACACAAAAAATAAATTTCTTCAGGTTTAAATAAATATGTACCCGTTTTCAATGATCGAACATCAGTCGCAATATACCTATATGCTCCTTCAATAGGTTGTACACATTCCAATCATCCATAAACACTTCAATAAATTTATGAATAAAGTCGTGGAATGCGGCAATAACTATGCAAGAGAAAACAATTGGGGAATTGTTCAGCCCAAAGGGCATAACATTATAAGCGAAAGAACCCCATTTTGTAGTGAAGGTAGTCTTTCTCTTATCTTGTTTTGTGATTATAACCCAATGGTAGCCTGAGAATCCATCTATAAAAGAATAGGCTTCATTGCATGCCACTTGATCAAGAACTTCATCGCTAAAAGGGGTAGGAAAAGGGTCGTGTCCACAAGCTGAGTTCAGACTCCTATAATCTACACAAACTCTTATATCATCATTACCTTTCTTTCTTTGGATTACAATAGGATTGATCCATTCAGCCTCATCCATGGGGAAAATTAGCCATGCTTCTAACATTTGATCAATCCCTTTCTTAACCTTTTACTTGACTTGTGGATTCATATGATACAGTCTATGTTTGATAGGCTTAGCATCTGATTTCAATTCAATCCACATTTCTCCTAAATCTCCCCTAATCTCCTTCCGTTCTGATAAACTCTTAGGAAATAGGTCCTCATATTCCAGCAATAGATCTTGTATCTCTATCATGGTTTGCTCATCCCAATAGTCACCTATGGATGCCATCTTAGGATGCTTCTCACTCCCTATATTTACTTTCCGCAACTTCAGGGGTTGAGTGTATGAGTTGTTGATATCACCTGATATGGTATCCTTGACTTCTTTGGTTCCCGTGGATTCTTGAAAAGTTAAGTGTCTAAGCTCTTCCAGTTCCTCAGTGTCTCCTGGGTCTTGATAAAAATTTACTACAAGCCAAAGGGATTACTACACGAGATGGATAAAAAGCTATACTCAAGCAAATGTTCATGCTCGGGATGGACTGCAAGTGGTTTTTTGGGCTTGAATTCAGTATGAAACAACATTCTATTGATTAATTGCAACACAACTGTAAGTTCAAGAGTCTTACCAGAGAATGAGAAATCTTGACATAACTGATTTTGAGGTATCTTCCAACATATTGTTTGTCTTCTTGTTTCCTCGTGCATGTACCAAGCTTTGGGGATTGTTCCCAGAGAATGAAAGAAGTGATGTGTCCACAAAGAGGATGAGAGTTGTGCAACCTTCCACACTTGTAAGCAATGCTCAATGTGTGCAACTGGGTTATATTGACCATCATATATTTCCAAGGATAACATATGATTCTTTTGATTCTGGTCTTGTCCCAGTTGCGGTATCTGTATTAGCAGAAGGAACCAATATTGTATAGAGAGCTTGACTTCATCCCAAGTAAACAGAGTTTCTTTGTGAGTAGCCAACCACCTGGTTGGAGAAGACTTCAAGGCTGGGTCAAGTGATAAGATTTTGTGTTCTGTTGCAACCCTATCCTCCATGTCAATAAGGAAGCTCTATAAATTCGAAGTCTCATCACATGTTGGACACTCCCTGATCTTAATTCCAATCCACCTTACTGCTCAGACAGTTGCGCAACGCCTTGAGAAATTTTCATACCTGCCTTGTTGCCAGTTGTCTCAAGTAGCTTCAGAGTCTTCATCCACATAATGAATATGTCTACAACATATAGATCCATCTACAGTGGGATTAATATAATCTGCTCTATTTCCCGCAGTCATAGTGTAAAGTGGATCCATAACATCTCATTCCATACTCTCATCTACTGGGTCACTATATCGTGGACCTTAATACGGGTCTAGAGGTTGAGCGAATTTTAGTCCATCAGATTCAAAGGTCATAATTTCTTTCTTAAGATCAATTATAGAAAATTTCTCATAGGCCCAATAAATTTCTAACAAAGCTGGGTACAAATATCCCCCCCCCCATTATTTCAATGACTTCAAAGTTTTCCACTGTTTTGACACTGACCAAATCTACATCGCCATTCTGCAACCTGCATACTAGATAAATGAAATATTGTACCAATCCCTTTCGAGTTTTTCCTTGGCAAGATATTGACACCAGATTCTAAGTCCAACATAATTTCCATGATTTCATAGTTGTTAGTGTGAGAATTCAACCATAATTCTCTCCCATTTCTCCTCTTCCTTCTCTTTATCCTACTTGTGTTCCTTGCTAGAAGGTTAGTAGAAATGGACTCTTTCGAGTTTCCTTCAGTTCCTAAGGCCCTTTTGAGTGTGTTTTGTAGCTTCTTAGTAAGTTGTTTATCGTTCAAAATGTCAAAAAGTAGTTGTAACCACAAATCAACAACTTTTTGTGACTTACCCTGGGGCTCCATGTGTTGGCAGGATTTGGCTTAGAACTTCATTCCGCAATCTCATGCATTGCAGAACTAGACAATTGTCTGGACATCTCCACTGCGTCTTTGAAAAATCCCTTATGCCTTATAGGATCATACTTGGTATTCTAAAGTACTGCCTTTTGGATTTTGATCTGATGAGGACTTTCAATGTCGACACCAGTCTTAATTCCTCCTCTAGTGACAATGTTAATATTGGGATATTTTCCATCAGCTCCAGATATAGGTTCATAATCTATCATATTGGCCCCTCTTTTAATTGTATAGTATTTCCACTTGACAATAAGATCAGGAAAATATTCGGTGGAGTGGGTATTATTTCTACAATGTGCACACCATGGTCTTCATGGAAGCGGACAATATCTTGCAATATTCCCTTGCTCATTGCAGTTTTAGCAGTGTCATGGTCCCCTTCTGCCAGCCCATCCTCCTTTGAAATTTCCTCCACCTCGAAGGCCTCCTCTGAACCCTTGAGGAGTTTTGTTGATGATGCAGGAGCATCGCCAACAACAAGCAAGCGCAAAGGCAGAAGACAACTGGGACAAGCACCAGCGCATTTCAGCACGTTGCAAAAGTGTTTTGAGATGTTTTTAAATAAATGTGTGGATGTTAATGTAATAGTTAAGAAGAATCACACTTAGATATTCTAAACAGATCTTGAGTGATCCGCTCTCATCTGTAGTAGGTGAAGAAATTAATACACAATTAATATGAGTAGGTAGATTTAAATGCAGATTAGATAGTTTAGAGCATAGGAGGGAAAACCGACTATAGACACCCTGATCTTGTATCATTGTAATGATTAGCATAATCAATTGAGCATAGAGCACAGAGAGGAGAAGAAGTAGAGAATTATATTTGAAAACACCCATGTACAGAAGTCTGGAATTAATACATGAAGCTTTGATTCAGACTTACGGTGTTGTGATATTCTCTGTGTATGTATGTTGAATGCTATGCTCATAGCTATTTTACTCTTTTTGTTATGCATTTGTTGTTATGCTATGTATGAATTATTTCTTGTTGAATGTTTGAAATCTGAGAGAGAGAGAGAGAGAGAGTAAGGAATGAGTTTCAATTGTTTCTCAACCCGAGTGAGTAAAATTCCTGCAAGGAGTGCAGTGGAGTTTGTCCGCAAGGAGCGCGTTGACAAGGGTTCAGAGTTTTTATCTCTGAAGCTCAAGAGGGATACAATTATTCTCATTCTCACAAAAGTGAAAGTTAAGCACAGGAGTCGTGCAAGGTGTGCGCAGGCCGAGTAGAGTCTCAGAGCTTACAACCTGAGGGAATTGTTGAAGGACTGTTGTTGCAAGGAGTGCACATAGTCGAAGAGGTTTAAATACTAGAGCATATTTGAAGAAGTGTCGCAAGGAGTGCGCGCAAGAGTTATCCCCAGAGTACTTGAGGATTTCAAGCAAGCCCATGAGGGATAGAGTCTTCGAAGTTGTCGAAGAGGATCTTAAGAGGGCTAGTGCCTTGAAGTGTTGAAAGGAGGTGTAGCGAAGTTGTTTTGTAGGTGGACAAGTTCCGTGAAGGGTTATCTTGTTCTCGCAGGAGTTGTCAAGGTGGCATTGGACGGTCGGAATTCTCCGAGGGGAATTCGCGAAGTTTCAAGAGCCGTCATATCTTGCAGAGAAGTAGGGAGGTTATGGTAAGTATTTTCAAGTTTAAGTTCAGGAGAAATAGAGATGTAGGATCCAAGTCAACAAGGGTCGTTGGATCACTCGCGGACTCTCATTTCACAGATTCGCGAGTTGAAGGACCAAAAACCTTGCATCAAGATTCACGAGATCATGAAAGGCGAAGTCTCAACAGAGCGAGAAGTTTCGTTGTGGGGCCAGCATTAATAATGAGTCAGAATTCGGCATTTCGGGTTTCGGTAGTTGGAGAGTCGAGACTTTTGTCCCAAAAGTCTTGAAGTCGCGAGTTGCGATAGGGAGTAACGAGGAGTTCGGGATCTCGACACTTCGGGTGTCAGGATACAAAGGAGGCAGCGCTTGGGGAGCGAAGTCACGAAGTGTCAAAGCTAGGCACGTGAGACACGTGGCAAAACCACAAGGTGGGCCTAGGTGATAGACAGGCGGACACGTGTCGCCTGGTGAAAGGAGTCAACACCCCGTTGACCTCTCGCGTCTCGGGGATTCATGAGATAAGGGAACGAGAGTTCAACCCTTCAACTTATGAGGTCGTGAGTAGAAAGAATGTGAGAGGGAAAGCTAATGTCGCTTCCCGAGGGTTCATGAAGGGAAGGTGCCAAGGTTGGACACTGAAACTCGCGAAAGTGCGAGTAGCGAGAGGCGCTAGCATTAAGCCTAGCCGGTGGTCACGCGTGGAGGGCCCTGACAAGGGAAGGAGCTATACTTGTATTGGCATTTTGGGTATCATGTAATTGAAAAGGAGGAGTCGAGAGTTTTGACTCATGAACTCACGAGATTGCGAGTTGTGACAAGCGCCTTTGGAATTGGGCCTTGGTTATAGTGTTGTGGTCGCTTGGACGAGGTGGAGTTCTCGCCTAGTGTTGTTCGCACAGGGGAGCTTCCCGAAGGACCTGTGGATTGATAATTTGTGATTCCAGCAGGGAATCGAAAGAGTCAATCCAACTCAAGGGCAGGAATTAGAACGATCCTGTAGCGGACCTTGACCCGAGGGTCGATAGAGGGTTGGGGGTCTGCGTCAAGTGATATCAGAGCGTAGAAAGATTTATTTGCTTTCTGTAGCGGGGAAAGGAAAGATTCACCATGTTGCTAAGAAGAAGAGACAAGCAAACACCTGATCCTCCAGAGGAGAGGGAAATGTCAAGAGAAAGAGGTAGGCAGGTGCCAAATCTAGCCATGGAAAGAGAGATGCATAACCTATGCGCCAGAGTCATGGACATGGAAATAAAACAAAGGCGCACAGCCAATGTTAGAGATGTCAGTGAATCTGAAAGTGAAGATGAAGCTGGACATGAAGGAGAAGAAGTTGCAGCAGAGGATGCAACAAATGAATGCCTGATTAGGGTTGTTGCAAGGATGGGTGCTAGAGCAAAAATGGACATTCCAGTATATGAGGGAAACCTAGATGTTGAAGAACTTCTAGATTGGATTAGAGCTCTGGACACATATTTTGACTATGAAGATGTCGAGGAAGAAAAGAAGGTCAAACATGTTGTCACAAGGCTTAAAGGACATGCAGCATTGTGGTGGGATGAACTACAAGTTGACAGACGCTGCAAAGGCAAGCATAAAATTAGGAGTTGGGATAGAATGGTTGCGAAGATGAAGGAAAAATTCATACCCAAGGATTACCAAATCACTTTGTTTCGAAGGATGCAGAATTTGAGACAGAAGCTGATGTCAGTGAAGGAGTACACTGAAGAGTTCTATAAGCTAAACATTAGAGCAGGTCATCACAAAAGTGATGATGAAAAGGTTTCCAGGTATATGAATGGTCTGAGATACGACATTCAGGATGAGATGAGAATGATGATCATTCATACCATAGAAGATGCTTATCAGATGACTCTGAAAGATGAAGAGAAGTTGAGTTGAAAGCAAAGTCAAAGAGGCTGAGGCAGAAGTCAGCCCAGAGGAAAAATAGTTGTCCAAGATAGGAATCATAAGCCTAAGGAAGAGTGGAAGAAACCTCAACCTCATACTGAAAGAGGTGGAAGCTCACAGAGAGGGAAGTATACCGAATAGAGAGGACAGTATGCTGATAACAACACTTTTCTTCGCACTAGAGGAAGAGGAAGAGGCAGAGGTGGAGTAATAAAATGCTTCACATGTGGAAAGAATGGACACAAATCTTATGAATGTCCAGATAAGAAGAATGAAGGAGGTGAGACTCACATTGCCGAAGCACAAAGGCAGAATGTTGAGGCAGAGGATGCTAAAGGAGAAAGATCACTGGTGATGAGGAAGGTTCTCTTAATGCCAGAAGAAGAGGCAGAGAATCCAGTGCAAAGGAACAATCTTTTTCGGATTGCTTGCAAGACCAAATACAGGGTATGCAAAGTCATCGTGGATAGTGGTAGCACAGACAATCTCGTTTCTACAGATATGGTAGAAAAGATGGAGCTGGAGACTATTGAACATCCCAGTCCATACAGGGTTTCGTGGCTACAAAAAGGACATCRGGTAAATGTCACTAAACAATGTTTAGTTGAATTTAAGATAGGAGGATATAACAATAAGATATTGTGTGATGTCATTCCCATGGATGTTTGTCATCTATTGTTGGGTAGACTGTGGCAATATGACAGGAATGTGATTCATGATGGGAGGAAGAACACATACACCCTAGAAAAGAATGGGAGAACTCACATGTTGTTGTTGATTAAGGACAAAGAGGGGAAACCTGAAGTAAGAAACACTATACTTATAATGAGTGGGAATGAACTTCTTAAGGAGGTTAAGAAGAAGGAATATCCACAATTCATTGTGGTCAGGAAACCTAGAATTGTTTTGACTAGCACAAGAGTGGATGGTTTACCAGAGGAAATCCATAAGTTACTGGAAGAATTTGTTGATATAGTAGTGTATGAACTACCTCGTTTGTTGCCACCTATTAGAAGTATAAGTCATCACAATGATCTCATACCTACAACTAGTTTACCAAACAAAGCAGTGTACAGATTGACATCGCAGGAGAATGAAGAGGTCAAGAGACAAGTCCAGGATTTGATGGACAAAGGATTGGTAAGAGAAATCTTGAGTCCATGTGTTGTTCCAACAGTACTCAGTCCAAAGAAATATGGAGGTTGGAGAATGTGTATAGACTTGAGAGCAATCAACAAGATTACCATCAGACACAGATTTCCATTACCAAGGATGGATGATTTGATGGATTGCTTGAGTGGAGCAAATTTTTTTTCGAAGATTGATTTGAAAAGTGGATATCACCAAATTCGTATGAGAGAAGGTGACGAATGGAAAACAACATTCAAGACCAATGACGGGTTGTATGAATGGCTTGTTATGCCGTTTGGCTTAACAAACGCATCGAGCACTTTCATGAGATTGATGAATGAAGTCTTGAAGGATTTCATCAGAAAATTTGTCATTGTGTATCTTGATGACATACTGATTTTCAGTAAAACAGAGGCAGAGCATCTAAAACATTTGGCTACAGTGATGAAGAGGCTACAACAAGAGAAGTTGTTGATAAATATGAAGAAATAATCATTCATGAAGACATAGCTCATTTATTTGGGGTTTATTATTTCTGCAAACAAGTTGAGGATGGATCCAGATAAAGTGGAGGTGATTAAGAATTGGCCATCACCAAAGAGTATCTTTGAAGTTCGAAGTTTCACGGATTGGCTAGTTTCTACAGAAAATTCATCAGGGATTTCAGTGGAATGAGCGCACCAATGATGGACAGAGTGAAGAAGAGACACAAGTCTTTTCACTAGATAGAATAAGCTGAGAAAATATTCAATTTGTTGAAGAAGAAGATTACAGAACAACCAATTTTGGTGTTACCTGATTTCAAGAGAACAACCAATTTTGGTGTTACCTCATTTCAAGAGGACATTTCAGGTAAAATGTGATGCAAGTGGGTTTGCAATAGGGGTAGTCTTGAGTCAAGAAGACAGACCAATAGCATACTTAAGTGAGAAGATGAATGAAGCCAAAATGAAGTACTCTACATATGATAAAGAATTCTATGCTATTATCCAGGCATTGAAGAAATGGAGACACTATTTGATTCCTAAGGAGTTTGACTTATACAGTGACAATCATGCTTTGCAATTTGCGACTCAACAGGAGAAGTTGAATGAAAGACATGTTAAATGGGTTGAATACATGCAGAACTTTACTTTTGTAATTAAGCATATTTCTAGAATTGCTAACAAAGTTGTTGATGCTTTGAGCAGGAAATGTTTACTATTGCAGGAGTTTAGAGTCAAAACTTTGGGTTTTGATAACCTCAAGGAAATGTACACAGATGATCCAGATTTTAAGGAGGCGTATGAAGCAGCTGAGAATCCAATTCTCAGGGACAGAAGTCAATGGACATAATACATGATCCAGGAAGGATTATTGTTTAAGGGTAATCAACTTTGTATTCCAAAATGCTCCATGAGGGAGAACTTGCTGAAGGAGAAACATAGTGGAGGATTGGTCGGGCATTTCGGTCATGACAAGACGTTCTCAAAGTTAAATGAGTCATATTTTTGGCCAGGAATGAGAGCAGATGTCAAAAGATTCGTGGACAGATGTAGAATTTGTCGGCATTCAAAAGGAAAGAGGCAAAATGCAGGCTTATATCAACCGTTACCCATACCTGAGAGGCCACGGGATGCAGTAAGCATGGACTTCATATTGGGGTTGCCGAGAACACAAAGAGGGTTCGATTCAATATTTGTGGTAATAGACAAAATTTCTAAGATGGCACACTTCATAACGTGTCAAAAAACCAGTGACACAACTCACATTGTGAATCTGTTTTTCAAAAAAGTCATTCGACTTCACGGCTTACCAAGGAACATAGTTTCGGATCGAGACACCAAGTTCGTGGGACACTTCTGGAGAACCTTATGGAAAAAGCTGGGAACAAACTTGTCGTTCAGTTCAACTTATCATCCTCAGATGGATGGACAGACTTGTTGAGAAGTTTGGTGACTGAACATCATAGTCAGTGGGACAATATTCTACCACGGGCGGAATTTGCTTATAATGACTCAATCAACAGAAGCATGAGGCAGAGTCCATTTCAAATTATTTGTGGCATGCAGCCAAGGGGAGTTTTTGAATTGAGAGATTTAGAACAGACTGCAACTAGGAGTGCTAGTGTAGAAGATTTTGCCGAGGCAATGAGGGAACTTCACAACCGGGTGAAGGAGCGATTGCAGAACTCGAGCCAAGAGTATAAGCGCAGAGCAGATCAACATAGGCAACAACTTTAGTTCGAAGTTGGTGATTTGACTCTTTCACACTTCAGGAAGGAAAGGTTCCTGAGGGGGACATATAATAAACTGAAAATGAAGAAAATTGGACCATGTCGGATCATAAGAAAATTTGGGACAAATGCTTATGAGATTGAATTACCCGATGGGATTGGAATTTCTCTGATATTCAACGTCTCAGATTTGTACCCTTATAAAGATGAAGAGGCAGAAGCAGAAAGTGAAAAACCAGAGGTTCAGTGGGCTAAACAAATGCCAGTTGCAGAGAAGCCACAAATGGAAAGCATACTGGACAAAAGAGTTAGTAAGAGGACCAGGCGAAAGGAGTACTTTGAATACTTGGTCAAGTGGAAGGGACATCCAGTTGAAGATGCCAGCTGGGAAAATGAAGCAGAGATCCAAAAGCATGGGTAGACCATGCAAGAGCTCATGGACAAGAGCCCATGAAAATTTTTCAAGCAAGGGAGTATGATGCAAGAGCATTGCCAACAACAAGCAAGCGCGGAGGCGGAAGACAGCTGGGACAAGCGCCAGTGCATTTCAGCACGTTGCAAAAGTGTTTTGAGATGTTTTGAAATAAATGTGCGGATGTTAATGTAATAGTTAAGAGGAAGCACACTTAGATATTGTAAACAGATCTTGAGCAATTCGCTCTCATCTGTAGTAGGTGAAGGCATTAATACACAATTAATATGAGTAGGTAGATTTAAATGCAGATTAGACATTTTAGAGCGTAGGAGGGAAAACCAACTATAGACACCCTCATCTTGTATCATTGTAACGATTAGCATAATCAATCGAGCATAGAGCACAGAGAGGAGAAGAAGCAGAGAACTGTATTTGAAAACACCCATGTACAGAAGTCCGGAATTAATACATGAAGCTTTGATTCAGACTTACGGTGTTGTGATATTCTCTGTGTATGTATGTTGAATGTTATGCTCATAGCTATTTTACTCTTTTTGTTATGCATTTGTTGTTACGCTATGTATGAATGATTTCTTGTTGAATGTTTGAAATATGAGAGAGAGAGAGAGTAAGGAATGAGTTTCAATTGTTTCTCAACCTGAGTGAGTAAAATTCCTGCAAGGAGTGCAGTGGAGTTTGTCTGCAAGGAGTGTGTTGACAAGGGTTCAGAGTTTTTATCTTTGAAGCTCAGGAGGGATACAGTTATTCTCATTCTCGTGGAAGTGCAAGTTAAGCACAGGAGATGTGCAAGGTGTGCATAGGCTTAGTAGAGTCTCAGAGCTTACAACCTGAGGGAATTGTTGAAGGACTGTTGTTGCAAGGAGTGCACAGAGTCAAAGAGGTTCAAATATTAGAGCTTATTTGAAGAAGTACCGCAAGGAGTGCACGCAGGAGTTATCCCCAGAGTACTTGAGGATTTCAAGCAAGCCCAGGAGAGATAGAGTCTTCGAAGTTGTCGAAGAGGAGCTTAAGAGGGCTAGTGCCTTGAAGTGTTGAAAGGAGGCGTAGCGAAGTTGTTTTGCAGGTGGACAAGTTCCGTGAAGGGTTATCTTGTTCATTTCGCAGGAGTTGTCAAGGAGGCATTGGACGGTCGGAATTCTCCGAGGGGAATTCGCGAAGTTCCGAGAGCCGTCAGATCTTGCAGAAGAGCAGGGAGGTTACAATAAGTATTTTCAAGTTTACGTTCAGGAGAAATAGAGTCGTAGGATCCAAGTCGACAAGGGTCGTTGGATCACTCGCGAACTCTCATTTCACGGATTCGCGAGTTGAAGGACCAAAAACCTTGCATCAAGATTTGCGAGATCGCGAAAGGTGAAGTCCCGACAGAGCGAGAAGTTCCATTCTGGGGCCAGCATTAATAACGAGTCAGAATTTGCCATTTCGGCATTTTGGGTTTCGGCATTTGGAGAGTCGAGACTTTTGTCCCGAAAGTCCCGAAGTCGCAAGTTGCGATAGGGAGTAATGAGGAGTTCGGGATATCAACACTTCAGGTGTCAAGATACAAAGAAGGCAGTTCTTGGGGAGCGAAGTCGTGAAGTGTCGAAGCTAGGCATGAGAGACACATGGCAGAACCACAAGGTGGGCCCGGGTGATAGACATGCGGACATGTGTCTCCTGGTGAAAGGAGTCAACACCCCATTGACCTCTCACGTCTCGGGGATTCGTGAGATAAGGGAACAAGAGTTCAACCCTTCAACTTGCGAGGTCGCGAGAGGGAAAGCTAATGTTGCTTCTTGGGGGTTCGTGAAGGGAAGGTGCCAAGGTTGGACGCTGAAACTTGTGAAAGTGCGAGTAGTGAGAGGCGTTAGCGTTAAGCCTAGCCGGTGGTCATGCATGGAGGGTGCTGACAAGGGAAGGAGCTATACCCGTATCGACATTTCGGGTATCATGAAATTGAAAAGGAGGAGTCGAGAGTTTTGACTCGCAAACTTGCGAGATTGCGAGTTGCGACAAGAGCCTTTGGAATTGGGCCTTGGTTATAATGTTGTGGTCGCTTGGAGGAGGTGGAGTTCGCGCCTAGTGTTGTTCACATAGGGGAGCTTCCCGAAGGACCTATGGATCGGTAATTTGTGATTCCAGCAGGGAATCGAAAGAGTCAATCCAACTCAAGGGTAGGAATTAGAAAATCCTGTAGCAGACCTTGACCCGAGGGCTGATAGAGGGTTGGGGTTCTGTGTCAGTTGACTTTGAATGTGGAACGATCCAATCTGTTGGCTAGATCATCCAAAGATCTACATTGGTTGGTAGTATGAGTAGGGGACCCACATAATTCACAATATATTGTATTCAAAACATAGGTGTACTTTTGTAGAATAGGGAAATGTCTGGGAGAGTTCCCATGACTTCTATAGATCTCGCAATACTCATTCCTATGGTCTCCTTGATGATTCGAGAAAGCATGGTATTGAACAGGGTGATGAAATGGCACTGCAACGACGACTTTCACAACTCCTCCCGATGGTCCTACTGGTGGAGGCGCCATCGAGTGAGTGGGTGGTCCTAAACCCATCAATATTGGGCATTCAGTTGTTATATGACCTTCAATATAAAAATCGGTACACAATACCTCCGGTCGAACTACTCTAAGAAGGGTCATTTCTTGGATATTGTCAGTTAACATGGATATATATTCTTGCATTTGCATGATATTATGATCTTCAGGTGATCTCATCACTCACAAGCTTCCTGGATAGCCTCCCGTAGCCTCAATCTTCATAGCTTGTTCCAACGCTTCCCCCAAAGTAGCTATTCTTTGCCGAGTCAATGAGATTTGGGTTAACAGTAACAACCCCTGAATAAACCATTCTCTCTGATGTTCCTCATGGATAGGGTTTGCTAACTTCCCTATCACAACCTTCAATATTTGGTTATATTTCCATGCAGACTCACACCCTCTTTTTTCTATCTCCTGCAACTCAGAGAGAGTCTGTTTCTCTAACTGAGGTAATCGAAATTCCACTATAAACTTCTTCTTCACCTTCGTTAAAGAGAAAGGATTCCTTTGAGGATTCCTCGGTTCTATAGATTTCATGTACCATTTTAGATCTCAACCCCTCAAAGTAGTATGGAATTCAACCAATTTATTTGTGTCTAGAGTTCAGCGAGACCTCCAGATGGCTTCACAAAGAAACTCGTGTTGCTCAACGTCCTCATCCCCTTTACCCCAAAATTATGGGTATTGGGTAAGAGATCCCGTGTGTTGATGCACCATCGATGGAATAGGAGATCCTATTAATATGAACCCTGAAGGTCCTGGTTGTGATATAAATGAAACACTCACCATACTGCTATTGTTATTACTACTTGAACTTGTTGGGCTTGAAGGACTAGAATTAACAGAACTAACATAAATATTCGTTATAGAATTACCAAATTAATGGATGGTGTTGGGGGAATGAGTGATTTAGGGCTGGTTCCTTTGCCTCCAGAGTGAAATTATTTGATATGGGGGGTCATGCTCATTTGTAGTGTTGCGCTGACATCTGGATCTAATCCAACATATTCTGGCGTTGCAGGTTTCAATCTTCCTGCAACTTCTTTAGAGGTTCTAATTGGGTATTATGCTTCGGTGATGGCGTTCATTCTTATTCTTCCATCTGTCTCTTCTGAAATTCCTTCCTCGCGTTTGTCTTTTCTAGAACCTTCACCTCTTTCACCCATTGGTTAGCCAACCTTCTATGTCTCTTCAAAGCTCGCGACTATTCTAAATCTTTCCTATGACTACCCTTAAAGTCGATCTCCTTCCTCGACTTATTAGACCTCTTCATCACTTTTCTCATCTTTTTTTGTCACCTCTTTTCAAGAATAGCAACCCTCTTATGAGCTCCTTTGTCTCTTGCACTTTTCTTTTGATGCCCCCCCATATCTCCCAGAAAGTATTCCTTGAATTAACTCATGAAACCTTTCCTAAATCACCTCCCCCTCGAGCACATGGGTTTACATTGCCATGTTACCGAAAGGAACATACAACATTCCTTCTTCAATAATAAAATATTGATCCATTATGGAATTTCTTGCAACAATGTTCTGAGAGCGCCTTCTTTAAATATTGCTTCATCCCTGGAAAAATATTGGTGGTTCTCTACAACAATTTCGATAATATAACCTTCTAAAGTAGTTTGTACCCAGAAATCCACAACACAAGAGATCTAGTGATATAATCGGTGAAGAGTTGATAAACACTCAGAAGTCTAGTTATATCTTCTCTTGAATTGATCTTTATATTCTAGTGCTTCTTGTACCTGTTCTAACCAATGGAATACCTCTTTAGGGAATCATATCCAAAATATCTCATACTGGTCACTTGCGAGTTCCAAATAAAATACAACACTCTTCACAACCCTAAAAATTTTGTGTCGTAACTCGGCTTCTTGTTGTATAAACTCATCACATCGTCTTTCCCACCGATTCTCAACATCAATTTTAAAATTCCCATGAGGCATCTTCTAAAGACTCACTTTAAAGCTCAGGTCCCGGCAACAGAACCATTTGTTGGAGCAGGATCAAGACTAGGATCCTCAAAAGTTACCAACAAATGTACGACTGTAGTCTAGGAGCATTGGCATATTCAACCTTCTGCAAGGGAAGAAGGTCTCACCCGAAGCACAACCAAGACATGTGTAAGGAAGTGAGTCATGGAGAATGCATCATCAGATTTATCATAACCATAACCAAATTCATACATCAATACATAAAAAGACATTCATAGATAGTGAGTAAATGCAAAATATTCATAACAAAAATAACTGCGCAACATAGAAACTATGGATTCATACACAGTATAACAAAATTTTAGGGTCCACATAAACCATTATACTATCAACATCTCAAAAAGGTCATACATAGAGTGCATCTCTCATACAATCGCATATGCAGCAAAATATACTTCTAGATACCCATTACAGACTCTAAGCTTCTACGCAAGCATAGTAACAATCAAGAACCCTTTACAATAGCTCTAGAGACTGACTCAATAATAGTTGTAATAATAGTAAACCATAATAGTCCACAGTAACACAAGTAACCCATTGTAACCCTTTTCCCATAACATATCTCCATATTTATATTTTTCCCTCGGTGTTTCTTGGATTCTTGATTCCATTGTCTTTTCTGGATTTCTCCTTGCATGTGCTCGAAGGTCTTGGATGTTTCCACTACTCGTCCAGTTGGCGCATAATGTTGTTGGTTGTTTTCATTGTTGTTAGATTGTCAGTTGGATTTTTGCTCATCTAACTATTTTCCACCACTTCAAGTCTTTTGTTGAGTTGTTGCGCTTTCCACAAAACTTTAGCATTTCCACAAAATCAAGCATCCCTAAAAAATGAAGGGCCCAATAGATGTCCTCGAAGGATGTATCTTTTGAGTCGTCCATTCGATCAATATACCAAATAGTATTTGAAAGATTTCTTCAATTTGAAAAATGGTGAAAAAATTGGTGTTCTCATCCCCTGATTGTAGCCAAAGGACTGTGCTCCTCAACCTCCATTCCTTCTCTTTGTTCAAAAGGATTTTTCTTCTTCTAAGATCCAATAATTTGTACTCATCTTTCATTGCATGAGTGGGAGGCTCTGATACCTCTTTTTCATGCCAGACCTTCATCTTTGTTTCTATTTCAAGAAGGGATATGTCCTCATTTTTCTTTCTCTCCTTATTCCAATATATGGAAATTTATTTTTCCCTTTTTAAATTTGTCATGAATTGTAGGGCGGGGGATTATGAAAGTTGTGGATTTTATAGGGACCAAATGCCTTTGATGGAGTTAATATAAGATTGATTCTCAAGCCATTGAGGATTGAATTTAAATGGACTAGGGGTTTTCCCCCTCGAGGGTTAATTCTAGAATGATAGGACTATGATTTGGTACACCTCCATGGGCCACCCATTGTCTAGTTCAAAGAAATCCATGGAGGAGGGACTCTACCAGGAGAAATCTATCCAAGCGCTTTGCAACTCTATCGGCCGTTGAGAGCATATTCCTCCGAGTGGGAGTGTATTTTTTGGGTTGGATGTCAAAATGGCCTACCTCATTCAACTTTTGAAAGAAGAAATTAGATAGAGGATCCCTGAGAGTTGAAGAACCCCATATTTTACAATCACCTAAGGTGAAATGTAAGTCTCCTCTAATGAGGACATGATATTGGGAAATCATGGAAGATTGGAAGAAAGTCTTCCATAAGTCCTTTCTATCATGATATGGCCCATAAATATTACTGTAGAGGAAATTTATCTCCCTAGAAAAAAAATGAGTTCCAAGAACTGACGACATAGACCAAGAGTTGAGTAATTTTAGAGATTTTTTACGCCACCCTGTTAGAAGGCCACCAGATTTCTCACAAGCGCCATCCATAGCAAGTAAGTCCCACTCTGGGAAGGAAGTTGAGAAGGATCTAAGGACTTTATTCCATGTGATCATAGATTCTCGTAATAGGATTATATAAGGGCAGTGGAGATCAATTAGGCGTTTTATGGCTAACATTTTTGCGGGGTTATCCACCCCGCAACAATTGTGGGAAAGAATAATCAATTTGAAACATGTTCTAGGGCATATGTTCTAAGGGCCCCAATGGGATATTTTTGTATTCTGGAACGAACTTTAGAAGTAGTTTGTTTTTGAGCTAAACAAATGTATCATTTCCGAACTCATTGGGGGGGATTTTGTTCCACATCCCCAAAAGCCCTAAGGCCACCTAGTAGTCCTTGAAAGGGAAAATTTTGGGGACAAGAAAGAGAGTGGAGGTTGTACTTGGGGGGAAGTAAGGTGGGGATAAGTGGGGGGTCGAGAGAAAGTGGAAGAGCAGATGAGGGGGGGGAGGGGGAAGAAGCTATGAGGCAAGATGGGATAAGGGTGATTAAGGGGTCATCATGAGAACTAGAAATACTTGAGAGCCCTAAAAGGAAGGAGGGTTCCAAAGGTCCCCCTTTTCTTAGGGACTTTTCTGTCCCACTTGATGAAAATTCAATTGAATAAGAGTGAAGAACAAGGGGGATAAATAAATTTTACCCGACGGGTCCTCTGCTAGCGCATTGTTGGAGGGAACTAGTGACGCAATGGCCTGATGAGGGGGTCCCTAGACCTAACAAGAGATGAAGGCGGTAGTAAAGGTTCTCCCTTCTGATCTTTCAGAGCACGATTATTGACCACGACCGAACCCCTAAAGACTTTTTACACCCAATGAAGGTGATTTTTGGCTTGTGAGCAATCCCTTGATATATGGCCATATATATGGCATCTCCTGCATCTGAATGGAATTCCTTTATAGTCAAGAGTTTGGGTAACAATAGAGCCATTATATTGGATGGAGATATTTTTAGCCAAGCCTTCAGAAATATTAATATCAATAGGTATGCAAGCCATACCCATATAGATGGTGGAGAGAAAGGATCGATCGACTTCATAGAAAAACCTGATAGCATTTCCAATCTCCCCGAACACTTCATCGTACTAGAAGATGAGGGGAAGGCTAGGGAGGTGAACCTAGACTGGGGTGATTTCTAGATGCTCTATGGTTGCGTTGAAATCAACTGACCATGTTTTCAAATAAAGGGCTTGTGCTCCAAAAGGCCAGCGACCTAATAATATCCTTTCAATGTCTGATGTCGAGCAAAAATACTAAGACATCCAACCCTTTGCAAGAATAAGACTTTATGGCTCGTAACCTAGCACTGATGCGAAGGTATGAGAGGTCTATCTTCCGAGAGTAGTTGCTAACAACCGCTTACTGGTGAAACGACCAACTAGGGTTTCCCACTGCATATTTGTAATTTCATTGAGATTTATCCGTCACCGAGAACAAGGCTTGTGATACCAACCTTCATCTTTAGGAATCTTCTAGTTTTCTTCCTGACCTCCATGTTAGCATATCTGGGCACATAGGCAGATGGGGACGATGTTCTTGGGAGATGTCAATGCAATAACTCGTCAGAAAGAAACTTACCAATAAATCCATCCAACTTTGTTGTAATCAAATCCAATAAATACTCAGTAGAAGGAGGCAAGGACAAGTGATCCACATAGGTGACACTAGCATGAGGAGAAGTGATAATCGCAATGTGATCGACCACAAGATATCGACGTGTGAGAGCATTTAGGTTCGCCTGGGAGAATATCATGATCAATATGAATAGGGAGAGTGGTGCTTGGGCCTAGATCTAGAGTGAACAAACATCTAGGACGAGCCATGAAGATTTCATGTGTGGTTTGTGAGATGGACTCCTCCATAGAACTAATAGTTATTCCCGATACATCAGAGATGCCTAGCGAGAACTAGATCTTGGTTCCCAATAGTGGGTCCTCTAAAAAATCTACAAACTCCTCCTCCTCATCCATTGTGCCAACTCAATGGGAGCAAGTACAACTAGATCCAAGCGAGGTAGGGGTCATACATGACATCATAGAGTACCTACAGAGAAAACCTAGGAAGGACTGCAGAGACCCTAGCCTCAATCCATTCCCCAAGAGTGATCAATATCTTAACTTGACGATTATTTGATCGCCAAGGATCTCAAAATGGTGAGACAATTCTCAAAACTCTCGGAACCTGCATCTATTGTGTATGAATCACTTGTTGCTATGTATGATTTTTTATTTATGCAATCATGTATATTATATATTATTAAAACATATTAATAATACTATATAATTAACCGATGATGATGTTGATGGTGGTGGTTAACATTCACTAAGACCAAATTTGGTTTATCGAACTTTAAGAAAGGTAAGGAATTACTTAGTCTACTTTAAAACTTTATTTGTTTGTAATATTATTATATTTTTCTAGGTTACACTGCTCGGGGAAAGCATTCAAGTACTTCCCCTCATTTCGAGGATGGTACCTAGGGTAAACCCTAGAATCTTCAGGGCACAGGGTCGATAAACAACAGGGATTGAAGCCATTACATCAACATACTCATTACGAGCTCAACATGCCACTTACGAGAATAGAACCTAGGTGGGGAGGATAACAATCATTCATCCCAACCACCGAAGCTAATATCATAATAATAATAATCATATATGGTGATCAACTATAAATTAATTATGTATCAAAATCTTTGTTCATGTTAATATATGAGAGGATATATATATATATATATATATATGATAGGTAATATTTTAAATATTTTTATACATTTTTTATTATGAAGAACAATTGTCTAAACATGCTATGATTTGAATATTTTTCGATCACATTTTTCCCACTGTTTTTGCTCAAAATGTGGTAAAAAATTTAGAAGAATTGTTAGAATTATAGATATTAGTTGTTGAGATTGCACAATCCAAGTGCAATACGAGTTTTTGAGGATAATGAATTCATTATGTATTAAAAAATGCAATTTCAACAATGAAAATTGCAATTAGACTAAAAAATTATTTAACTAGATCCCACTAATAAGTACAATCCAAATATGTTTAGACTTCTTCCATTGATAATATTAATATGTAGAATATAAATACATTAATATTATTATTATAATTATTGTTAGTTTATATAATATATATTTAACTAAAAAAATATTTAACCAAAATCCAATAATAATTACAATTTAAATAATAATAATAATCTATTTTTAAGGTCACTTGGCAGACACTAATTGGTGTATGAGACCCCCTTGTTTGTGGGACAAGGGACCCCCTCCACCCAACGATTTGATTGGTAAAGTCTACGGAAGTATACATACCTTACCCCCCTCTTGTATACATAAGTTTAAACTTCTTCCATTAATAATATTAATATGTAGTATATAGATACATTAATATAATCATAATTGCAATTCAAATACGTTTAAACTTCTTCCATTAATAATATTAATATGATGTATACAAACACATTGATATAATTATTATTAGTTTATATAATAGATGATATTTTAATTATTGATATACCATTGATTAGTTACTCATAACAACCATATTAACTTGTATTATAAGAAAACTTTAATATATTTTTAATGTTGTTATTAATTTATGAATAGTTTTATAGTAATGATCACCATCCTCCCCGATATTATAAGGAAATTTTAATATATTATTAAGATGTTGTCTAAGTGTTTTATGTTTTGGTCTTTTTTATGAATCCAATCATATATGAACAAAATCACTATTTTTTATTGTTTAAAATCCATTTTTAGTCCCTGCCAAAGGCTTGGGACTATAGTGATGAGTTGCCCTTTGACTGTCTATTAGTTTATAGTTGACTTTAGATTTTTGTTTTATATCAAATGTGTAACATAAGAAATGAATATATATATTTTTCTTAATAATAAAATAATATATTTTTCTAAAATTTGATTGGCTGATATGTTTGATGTGTTATTGCAGGCTTCACGTCTTTCAATGTAAACACAATTAATAGATTTGACAATTTCACACAACAGCGCAGAGAGGGAAGGGCCAATTGTACTGTGGTCATAACAATACGCAATGGCAGAAGTAGTATGGAACAACATCAACCCATCCTCGGGCCTCAAATCAGCTGGTTTAAAAAAAACTTTCCTTCGCGATGGGGTGTGGGGTTGCTGCGCAGCGACAAACAATATCATGGCAATCATAATTTTAACCTGTGGATTCTAATCTCTATCCTGTCGCTACTTTCACACTGTATTCATTACTCTTCCGCGTCGTAAATGTTTTCTTTAATTTTAGAGTAGTTTGGATTATCATTACGACTGTGTATGGGGTTGTCGTTTGTCTGCCATTGCCAGTCATTTCCGCTCTGCCTGTTCTTCATTTTTACACAGTTCCGATTCGATTATGTTCATTGAACTGGRAAACCCCAACTCAACCATTGAATTCAAAGCAACCATTTCATCTTTCGCACGACTCAATATCTTCCTCTCGATTTGGCTTTGCAATCTTTGTGTATCATATCATGGCAGTTGTAGAATTGGTTCCCTCCCCTGCCCCTAACTCTACAGAAGAGGTTATTGCTCTTCTCATTTATTCTCGCCTCTTCCAGTTCCCAATAATGTCTCTTTTAATCTTTTCTTCTTACAAACTTGTTTGATTTATTTTAAATGCTCTGCAGGGAACTCAGAAATCACTGTCAATGGCTGGAGGACCAGATATCTCTATTTTAACTGTAAATTC
>JZKD02S1674374.1:482478-497037 GCA_000966675.3 Picea glauca | reverse complement strand
TGCACTATGCTCAAGTGAGTGATGACAATTGCCTACTAGACTTTGAGTTATATTATTTTATGTTTAAAGTTTTTCTTATTCACATAAATTTCATAGTGTTTTAAAATGTTAATGTTAATGTTAGTACTATTTAAGTAGTTTATTGTGTTTATTATTAGTCTCCATGGGACTATAACAATGAGTTTGATGTGATATTAATTTGTCTTTTACCATAAATTTATGTATGCAATGTAATGTTTAAGATAGGAAAACAAATATATGTTTTTGGATACAATAAAAATATTTGTGTTTCTCATTTCTAATTGGTTGATAGAATTGAAGTGTTATTGCTCCCTTCACGTTTTTCAATATATAGAATTAATTACATAATCAATGAATTTCACCAATCACCACATCTAAATATAAAAAGTTGTACTATGTATTTATTATGCATTATTATATTTATTATCTAATATATTATTTATTATTATATTTATAAATATTATATTATTATGCATTATTATATTTATTATCAAATATATTATTTATTATTATATTTATATTATATTTATGAATATTATAGTTCTATTCAACTCATTCAACTTACAGTTCATTATACATTTTGAATAACAAACAACCCTCAATTATTATCTTTTAACAAAAAATATTCATTACTTGTGCATTTAGTTATATTAAGTTTCATTATTCAACATGTATTTCCCAACTAACTCCACACTAATTTTAAGATTTATGTTATTGTAGAAATAGATTCAAAGTTACATTTAGATTATACAGAAATAATCATTCAAGTCTACTTTTTAAACTAAAACTATTATTAAACTATTATTATTATTATTATTAATTTATAAATTGTTTTACGCTAATTATACCATCGCAATCAATATCCACCTGCACTGGGTATATCCCGTCGGATTTGATGCCATTCAAATATGATGGTGCATACTCAGCATCACACAGCGTTCAATTCAATTCACATGAACCAAAATGCATATATTCGAGAAGGTCCATCCCTATTTCAGTCAGAGTCTAAATGTCAACCACGAGATTCCAGCTGCCCTTTTGGAATTTTGGTGGTGAGTATGATATCCGCATTCAATTCACATGAACCAACGTGCATATACTCGAGGAGGTCAATCTCTATTTCAGTCGAAATCTAAATCTCAACCACAGAGCTTCCACCTGCCCTTCCCCTCGAAAGGTATTTCTTATCAAATTTTGCAGAGATTTGCTTTTTTTTTTCATTCCGATTTATGGAGAGTTAGCGAATCCCTCTCTTGGATTTGCAGAGATTACTGGGTGCAATCAGTTTCAATTTCTGTAGAACAACTTTGACCGAGTTTGGATTAGATGGGGGGAGGGGGTAAGAGGGAAAGGGAAGGCAACGAGATGAAGGAGGTGGTGAGAGTGAGAGTGCTGTGCCTGCATGGATTCAGGACGAGTGGAAGCATTCTGCAAAAGCAAGTTGGGAAATGGGAAAAGTCGGTGTTGGAGAGAATGGATCTCCGCTTTCCAGATGCACCTTTCCCTGCCCAAGGAAAATCAGATGTGGAAGAACATTTTCCTCCCCCCTACTATGAATGGTTTCAATTCAACCCCGTAAGTTCGTTCTCCTTTATCATCTCCACCACCCCTTCCCAAATTCTTAAGTTTCAATCTTTAAGAAGCGCTTTTTAAATATCCCATACTCTAATCTGTTGGTATTGTGCAGCAATTTACAGAATATCAGAACATGGACGAATGCCTGCAATTCATAGAAGAATATATGATAAAAAATGGTCCCTTCCATGGTTTACTTGGATTTTCTCAGGTAGGTTAGTAGGCACTCTTGTGCATTGAAAGCAAACATGTGTTCTTCCACTTTCTATATTGCATCATCATCTCATTATGATTAATACTATTTTGTTCAGGGTGCGATTCTTTCCGCTGCTCTTGCAGGTCTCCAATCAAAGGTACTTTTTGAAGTTTGTTTTTTGCTCTAGAAAAATACGGTGTTTACTAGAACTAGGAAGAGGTGAGGGCATACATGGATGGATCCTCAAATTTGGCTTCTTTTTGACAGGGTTTAGCTCTCACCAGAGTACCACCACTTCAATTCGTGATAATTGTCGGGGGTGCAAAGTTCAAAGCAAAATTACATTTTAATCAATCTGCGTATTCCTCTGCTATTGAATGTCCATCGCTGCATTTTCTAGGTATGCGGTTTCGCTTAGTTAGAACTTATATTCATAAGCATATTGAATGGATTTCTCTTTTAAGCTGTATTGTGAACTTTTTCTCAAGATCGATATATCATGCTATCTCAAGTACAATGCATTTTAAATAACGAAGCATCTTCTTTCCTGATTAATGATGATTAGGCTGCAATACCTAACTGTTTGATATTTCATATAAAAATCTGAAGAATGATGATTAGGCTGCAATACCTAACTGTTTGATATTTCATATGAAAATCTGAAGAATAAATAAATAGGAAAATTCTTATTATCCTACTATGTCAAAATGGTCTATAGGATTAAAAAGCTTGCATTGTAAACATTTTCTCTATACATCTAGTGGCAACATTTTTTTGAATGATATCTGTTTCCAAATGTTCTCACACAAGCAAGATTGAGGATTCCCACTACTAATGAATTTTAGCAAAACATTCAATCGAGTACCCTGGATGATTCCCACAACTGATGAATTTTGTCAAAATTTCAAAAAAAGTGCACCATTAGTTCCACATTCGATGAATGTTGGCAAAAGCTCAATGAAAGTGCTCTAGGTGAGTACTCTCATGCACTGTTAGTGTTTGTGTAACTGAGTTCAACATAACCACTTGAAACAAACTACTCTTTTTTCTGTACCAGTGGTAGTCATATATCACCTCTTGGCTAGTATCATGTTACTCTTTTTTCTGTACCAGTGGTAGTCATATATAACCTCTTTGCTAGTATCATGTTGGTGCAAGGTATACTTTTGAATATCTATATATGTCAACATTAGTAAAATGCTTATTACATGTAACTTGTAAGTTTTTTTATCGAGGTTAGAAATCCTAGGGAAAACCCTCAAGTACTTCCCCTAAGGCTCGAAGTCATTACAACAATGCTCTTGTTATTAGCTCAACATGTCACTGATGGGAATTGAACCCGGGTGGGGAGGATAACAATCATTCGTCCCAACCACCCAAGCTAAACCCAATTGACATGTAACTTGTAAGTTACAGTAACTAACTAATAAACCCATTACCTCAGTTTGTCATTAACAATGTTACATACTCATTCTCAGATTCAGGTCGGAATTGGTTAGCCCCAAAATTATGACTTGGTTCAGAACCAGCCATTGACTCTGTAAATGTCTCCACTGAATAAAAAATACTTAAAATATTTGAAATTTAATGTACACACAATAACATAAATCCAAACTATTAGACACCGAATATGTAAAGTTTGTGGATTTATATAACTTCATCGAGATACATAAACTATAAGTTCTGAGATAGATAAAATCAAAGTTCAAAGACAAAATACATAAGCATTGAGAGCACAACTGACTTTCTCCTGTTATTATCCTCCCACAATAGTTGCATGCGACTTTCCCTGTGGACACAGCCCTGCAATGATTCTGTGGATACACAGGAGACCCACATGAAATGAAAACCATTTGAAACGCATGGTTGTGGAGGGAGATGCTTGAACGCATAAATTGCAGTTGGGAAGAGATTGACAATGCTGGGTTGCAAGCTGCCTTGGTTGTTGCAGTGAACATTGGCTATATTGACAGATGCTAGAAAGAAAGATATGGATACCCAGAGGTGACAAAATGCGATTAGCAGAACTATTGAAAATATATTTGAAAGCACATATTTGGTGAGTGCCAAATAGGGTCATCTGAAATAATGCGCACAAATAGTGAAGAGAAAAAAAGAAAAAGCTTCTTCTAGGCCATAGCCCCGTTACTTGAGAGTGGGTATCAGAATACATATATACAAGAATATCTGTAAGAGCAGATAGTCCCAGTGATGTAAGAAAATTCGTCCCAAAGTCTTGCTAAATGCAACAGTGAGTCAAAATCTTGATGCACATGGTGCAGATGTTTCCGTTATCCAATGTTTAACACTACTGCCACCTCGAGGCTTTTGGAATTTTTGTTATGGCTCGTTGCTAGAAGTGCATCTTCTTTGCCCTTTTTCCTCTATAGATACATTTATGGTGTCATGTAAAGGGTTTGTCAATGGGCAGTGCCAGACATTCATAACAAATTTGCTCCCATTTCTAGCAATTAATTGGTGTCCTAGAAGAAGCTGGTAATGAGGTTACCATCTTGTATCCCAAAAGTTATTTATTCTTTTATCTCCGCCTTTAGTATTAGAGCTTCTCCTCAGAGGTTTAGTGTTCTGAGCCTAACTGCAAATCTGATATGAGAACTTGCAGGACCTTGCAACTATCTGAAAATCTGAAAACTAATATGTAATGCGAAAATAATAGGGCACTGAAAGCAGCAATTTTGACAGTAGTTACTATTACAATTACAGCAGTAAGCACAGCCATAGAAACAACAATGGAAATACTAGTAATAGCTGCCAATATACTAGAACTATAGCAGTAAACTCATAGTGGTAAAAAGAACAGCAGCAAATTTAACCAGCAGATTCCACATTATCAGAAATAGTAATTATCAACAACAACAGTAAGAGGACAGAAACTTTCCTGAGGAGGTTGGAGTGCCAGTTCATAATTGACAATCTTCTAAGCAAGGTATGGTCTTCAATCTTGGCCTCGAAACAAACCCACAAGATCTCTCAAAACCATAACTTGACCTACTCTAAGCATGAAAACCTATATAAAGTTACCTTTGCCCATTACGGCATGATGCCTTTTGCATGGGATAAAATAACTTAACACAGTAATGACTTTATAGATTAAAAGCTACTTTATTCTACTGACCTCTGGTAATGATCCTTAATACACATACTAGCCCTCCTAATACAAAACCGGGCTTTTTATTTATTTATTCACTCAATTCTGGCATTTCTTCTTAGCTTGGAACAACACAGAAATCTTGGGGTATCATAACACTTGCCTCTTGAGTGTTCTCATCTTAAAGTTATTGTTCTTTTTCCCAATGTTTTTATTGTTATAGTCTATATTGTATGATTTTCTTCTATGCCTAAGTAGGTAGGTTGCTTCCACCAACCTATTGCTGCAGGATAACAGTATTGGACAGAGCCAAATACATTGTAGTTACAGTTAACTCAAGTAAGGAACAAGTTTATTACAAGCTACCATGTTTACCTTCTTTTCAGCATTTTTTCCATGTGAAGTGATCAAACTGTCTGCAATTCAGAAGCAAATATTTTAAGATTCAACAGTGCATCCTTTGGAGACACTGTAGATTTCTTTTGGTTCTGGTTGATTAAATATTGTGCTAAACAGAATAGCGGTTTCAATCCTTCCTCAGAACAAAAGCTCTGAAATCAAATTTTGCATGGATCTTGACTTCATGATATTTTCTATGTGAAAGATAGGACTCACATATTCATCATAATGTGGTGAGGAAATTAAATGTCTTTGTTTGGTCCAAAGACACTGAAAGCCTTTCCTTGCAATGCATTCAGTACATCGAATGTGTCCTATAGGCTATTAAACATGTATAGTTTCAAATCATTATTTTTGGCTAAATTAAGGTATGGTACTCAAAATATTCTTAATGTTTTTAGCAAAGTTCTTGAACAATTATTTTAGAAACATTGAACATGGATTTAAACAATTTAACAGAATTCTTAGCAGATTTGTGTACGGAGATAGGCGAAATCATAAATTGATTTATCTAAATTTATTGGCGCTTAGACATATTGATTTCTAGTTATGTTAGGTACATGTTTCTTCTCTTTATTCTTTTGTTTTGTTTTCAGAATTTGGGCCAAGTACTTGGGATTCTGCTCCCAATGTGCTCTCCTGCACCTTGTGTGCATCTCTAGCACCCACCCAAAACTAACTGTCAATCTGTATGCACTTTCCTCTCTCCATCACCTGCATTCATAAGTTACTTTGTGTTCCCCATAGTTGGTTTTCTAACCTCCATCATGATATTATGGTATTTTATTTCCTCCTCATAGTGTAAATGAAAACTAACAAAATGGTGCCTAAGATATTTTCTTCCTCTCTGCTTTAGTGTTTATGTTTTGAACACCACTCAGAAAGCAATAAACAGACACTTTACTTAAATTTGAATCTAGCCTATCGTTTGATTCTAGTGAATTGCATCAGGTTATACTCATTATTAACAGATTGAATATTGCTTCAGGTGATAAGGATTTTCTTAAGCCTTATGGAGAGGAGCTCCTGAAATCATTTGTTGATCCTGTTGTCATCAGGCATCCAATGGGGCACACAGTACCCAGATTAGGTGTGATTACAAATCTCATTTTTCAAGAAATTGTGTGAAATTTTAAGTACTTTTCAATCTCTATAATCATAAACTTTTGGTATAGAAAGAAATGGATCTAAATTCACTGGCATACAATGGCTGTATCTGGAAAAAGGACACAGACATATTTAACAATCTGCTGATGCATGGATGGTTGGCAGATAAAGAGGGAGTTAAGGCCATCAATTCCTTTTTGGATAGAGTAGAAGAGTCCATCCCCACAAAAGCTGGCAATGCAATCGACTATCTAAATTTGACTGAGCAAAGTGAGAAAATAGAGCTTGAAGAAGAAAGTCATTGAAGGTGGTGGAAATGTTTCCTTAAATCTTCAATGCCATCTGTAACTTAAAATCTTAAATTCATTTCAAATAGATTAAAGTTTCAAGATGAAAGCAGTTTGATGATTACAAATCACACAATCATTATAACAAATATTTCATTTTTTGCCTCACCGGGACATAAGGAACAGGGACATTGTTGTCACACTATTTTTAGGTTTTTATATATTGGAGTTGAAGGAACCCCTTGGAAAACATTTTTTTTGGTAAACATGAAAATCTGTCCCAAAGTGATAATGATATTCATCAGTAATGGGGTATATTCTATGGACTTGATTTGGCCTTTGAATTTCCTTCACACCAAATGAAAATATTTGAATTTCAATGCAGTTTCATTTCATGAAAACAGGTTATATCCTGTGGCTAAATGTCGTTAGATCCAGCAAAGACCACCTTTGAGGAACTCAGTACTATCGTGTCAGATTTTTGGATATAAATGCCATATGAATTCAAAGCATTTTGTGAAAATGAAAAGGGCATTAAGAGTACTAGACTAAAGATTGGTTTGTAGAGAGTCAGACCCTATCTCTAAGCTTGAATATATTTAGAGCCATTTTGCATAGGCTTAAATCAAGATAAATTGCATTTGGAATTTGTTTGAGTCTGCATAGCATTCAGTTATTAGATTCTATTAAAATTAAAGTCAAGTAAAATTTACTAAATCCTGAAGATTTTAGCTGGTCTCTTAAGGTTGCTCCTGAGGTATTTTAGCTAAAATATTTAAGTTGCTTTAATTGAGTGTGCGCTGGCTATTACAATGTAACTTAATATGGGATAGCGGTCTTTGCAAAATGGCCCTGGGATTAAACTAGAGTAAAGCTATCACATCCTTTAAGAAAAGGAGAAAAGCAATTTTTTTTGTCAAATTTAGTTTGAGTTCAGCAGTCCTGTGTTGAATGGTCAATACTATGATAAAATGCATCTTCATTAAATGAGTGGTAGGAAATGATCCGAGGTAGACTTCTTTTGATTTTTTTTTTTTGGCTCCGACTGTTTTAAAATTAAAACCAAATTAAACTGTCATGTAAGTGTTTCTATCGAGAACTGACTAATAAAATATTTTTGTGGATCCACTATTAATGAACTTATTGATGTGCTTGTTGCTGTTTTTTTTTCAGATGAAAAAAGTTTACTCTTTTTATTTATAAAAAGAGCACTTATATACGGCTTAGTAGCCTGCGAGCATATATTTCAATACATGTTCATTGTAACATTCGATAGTGTAGCTGTAGATAGGAGCAGGAGCTTCTAATTCCAGTACAAGTTCAAGACCAAACAGGTGTCTAGTGAGGACTGTTCATGAGAACAGTACCCCTCACTTGAGAAATAAGCAAAATCATAAGCAAAAATTTCATAGCTTTTTGAGGGCTTCTCATACAGAACAGTTTCACCTCCACACGTACTATATCTCAGAAAATTTGTCCAGAAGGTAATGTGGAGATTCCCTCCACGATGTGTTCTATCTGTAGTGTCCCTGGGGCCACGTGCACTGCTTCTTTTGCTAGCTGATTTGCTTCAGGCTTCAGCTCATTGTAGATGTGTGTGAAAGAGATTTTCCTATCTTTTGAGTTCTTTTCCCTTGCTGCTCTCAAGCTCGCTTGATGTGTGATGCTTTTTGAGTGTGTTGACCCCTGAAGCCAGCTATAGTGAGTTTTGAATCTCTATTTATATCCAGGTCTCTAATTCCAGTATCCAAGGCCAATTCAAGTAATGTGCTCTCTTCTAGAAGCTCAGCTCTGTTGTTTGTGGCCCTTCTGATTCCTAGCTTGTACTTTATTTTATCTTGGTTTGGAAGAAAGAGCCAGCCCCCTGCACCTCTACATCCTGGGTTACCCTGAGAGGCTCCATCAAATTATCCCCTTGTGTGAGAGGGGTCATAGTCTGGGTGCAGTAGGAGCCTTGGAAACTATTGCTTGTGACCTGCTAGCTTTTAATCTATAGAAAATCCTTTAAGGGCTGGCTCATTTGCCTCGGAAGATGCATTCATTTCTGGCCAGCAATAATGACCACATTACCTCTATGGTCAGGGCTTTGTTGGATTTTTCTGATGTGTTTATCGAAAGTAATTGTGCTGTGTTAATGTTGTCACCTGTCCATCTTTGGGGCTGGGAGCTCATCTTGGTGAAGTGGTAGTGAACTAGTATGTGGGAGATTGATTCTTACCGCTCCTCACAAAGGGGACACCCGCTGGGTCCCTGTCATCATTTTCTTTTCAGTGTGTCCCAGGTGGGGATCGCTCCTTTGATCTTTCCATGATTTTGTCCACCACCACTGGCATGTGTTGGGAGGGCACGGGGGTGAACTGTGCTTTGTAACCTAATTTGACACTGGAGCAGCCCAATGATGGATTTGATCCTCAAATCAAGGAGTCTCATTCCCTTCTAAGTTGGGGTTCTGCTCTGATCAGTTGGCCATGAAATCTTTCCATTGTTGCTGTTCAATACTATGTAGTCCAAGACCTTCACCTGTGAACCGAATCTATGGACCTATGTTTTGTTCAGGACCTGCTTGGCCAAGAAAGGAAATTTGCTTGTTATTGAGTGCATCTTGTAATTGGTGAGGCATGGAGTAGTCCGGGTTCTACCCTACCCATTTATCTAGGCCCATTTTTACTTGTGATCCGTCTCCTATTCTCCAACAAAGATGGTCTATTATAAGGTCACCAGCTTTTGTGATGGCTTTCTAGAAATTGGAGCCTCCTTGGTGGGTCTTGTTTGGATCCCTAATCCTATCCTCTAGCCTAGCAAGGGCATTATATTTACTGAGGAGGTCTTCTTGCCATAGGCCCTTGTCATTGATCAATTTCTAGGTGCCCTTTCGCAAGGGCATTATATTTACTGAGGAGGTCCTCTTGCCATAGGCCCTTGTCATTGATCAATTTCTAGGTCCCCTTTCTAGCAAGGGCTGTAACAAAAGTCCCAATATTTTTTATTCCCTAGTCTCCTATGTCCTTGGGGTGCTAGAGGGTTTCCCATGAGACTAAGGGAATCCCCTCTCCTTCTTTGTTTCCCTTCCATAGGTAGGAGAAGCATATTTGTTTGAGCTTTGAGAGAATGTGCTTGGGAGGGGAGGCTAATGAGACCCAATGTATAGGAGCAACATAAAGAACACTTTTTATCAAAATGATTTGGTGAGCTCTAGAGATCCATTTGTGAGTCTAGTGGGAGATTCTAGCCTTTACTTTGTGAGGGATCTAGATCCAATATTGGATTATGTGGTTGGTAGGTTTTAGATGGAATGTTAGGTAGGACAGATTGTCTTCAAAATCTTGCAAAGTGAAGGGAAGAAACTTTAGGACCATTGAGAGAAACTACTAAGGGACGAGGTTGAAATGAATAAAGGACTTTTCTTTGTTTATCTCCATTCCTATGGCTAAAAAAAGAGATTATTTTGGCGAATGTTTTTTCTTTAGAGATGGAATTGTTTCCAAAAAGGAGGAGATCATCTACAAACACCATGTGTGTTATTTGGACCCTTTCTACATTTTAATACCTTTTATGTTGCCCACTCAGTGTTCCACATGGATTAATTTTCTTAGACCCTTGGTGATAATAAGTAAAATAGGGAGGAAGAGGGCAACCTTGTCAGAGGCCTTTGGATGCTTCAAAGTTGAGATGTTGTTCCATTGATGAGGATAGTGAAGGATGCCTAGGATATACATGCTTCAATCTAAGAAATAAAGGGCCAAGTGAAGTCGACTTGAATAAGGATTAATATGAGGTAAAGCTAGTTGGATCAATTGAAAGATTTGAAAATATTTATCTTGGTAATGAAGGCTCACTTTTGGAGGGTCTTGGCCGAGTGTATAACTTCTTGAGCAATGCCTATGGTGACTTGAATGTCACACCCATGTAAGAAGCCCATTTGTTCTCTAGATACATTTTCAGAGAGGGACGATTTGAGATGAGCAACACTAATTTCATAAATAATCTTGTAAATGTTATTGCATAAGGAGATTGGGTGAAAATGATAAAATGGGGAAGGATTGTTTACGTTAAGGATGTTAGCCATAAATGTTGAGTTGAAAGCTTGGAGGGCCTTCCTTTTATGTCTGGATTCCTCTACCATCATGAGTAGATCCTGACTAAGTCTATCCCAAAAGCCTCTAAAGAATTCAATTGGGAATCCATTCAGTCAGAGAGACTTGTCATGTTACATTTTTTGGACAATCTGTTTGAACTTTGGCATAAGGATTGGCACAATTATAGTTGCATTTGTGCCATCATCCAAACAGGATGGGAAGGCTACTGCTATTGCTAGAATACTGTTGAGGGTCTTGCAATGAGGTTGCAAATACAAGTCTTTGAAGTGTGTTTCGCCCATTGCACTAATGAAATTAAAGTTTTCACACGAGTTCCTTATGTTATTTGTGATGCTACCACTTGTTTATGGAAGGAGGTATGTTGGTCTCCCTCTTGGATCCATATGGCCTTGATTTTCATACACCAACATGCTTCTTACCATGCTAATAAGGGATGACACTCATTATCTAAGTTCGACAGCTCTTGCATGCATTTAGGAGACAGGGGGTTAAGACATGCTTGTCCATTAAGGATGGATATTTGTTGCTCCATCGGTTTGAGCCTTGAAGATGCATCCCCAAAAAGTTTATTGCACCATTCCTTGAAAATGCTTTTGATGGTGATCAAATTCCTTTGGAATTGTGTCATGATGGTGATTAAATTCCTTTGGAATTGTGTCATGAGATCTACTTGCCCTGTCGAGAGGGGGGGTCTAGGAGGAGTTGATCAATTGTACATAATCAAAATGGGAGAGGTAGTGTGGATTGCATTTCAAAGGGGGCATTTGGGGGCTTAATCAAGTTTTAGTGTGATCACAAAATGATAAGATCCACCATGAGTGAAAACCCTTGAGTTATATCTTTGGATATGGTCCAAATGGTTTCCTTAACAAAAAATATGTCCATTTGCTTCTCTATGTATTCCTCCCCTGATCTATTGTTATACCATGTTGTTGAGAGTACCATAGGTTCAATATCTACAAGAGCAACTAGTTCAATAAAAATCAAGGAAGAATTCTACTTGTGGATCATCATGAGCCTTTGTACCCCATTTTTCCACCCCAAATAGGATGAGGTTTAAATCTACCTCGAGGATTGAGATTGGGGGAATCTAGAGGCCTCAATTAAATAAATCAAGCCAAAAATATTATCTATTAATCAGGGGACCATAGATATTTAGAAAGTCAATATTTACATTGAGCTCTTCAAATAATAGGGTCACATACATATAGTGTTGGGAAGTAGCATTGTTGACGGGATGAAAAGATTCCAAGCCACAACTATGCCTCGAAATAGGCCAACAAAGTTGGAGCATATAAAGGTCTGATCAAGAAGCATTTTTTGGAGGGAGTGTTTACATGCAACATAACAGATCATTGTTTCTTGAGCAAAAAATACATTAGGCCTTTGTGCATTGATGAGTCTATGGAGGGATCTTAGTTTTTGGACCGATCCCATGCCTTTGTTATTGATGGAGAGAAAGATCATTTCTTAACTTCTTTGGGGGCTCATATGCTCAAGTGCCCCAATGATTGTTTGTTGCTAAACTTGTTGAACCTCCATATCCACTTGAGAAATAGCCTTTGGTGCATTTAATTTCCTACTCAACACCATTTTTTCCAAACTCATGTGAGGAACCATATCTAGACCTTTGGAAAGAGCTTGAGAGGTATCCTTTACAAGATTCTTTGCTTTTGATCTATTGCAGTACTTGTGCTTAGAGGTTCATATTCGAAAGAAATGAAGAAATAGTAGGATGGGGCGAGGTAAACTCATGGGGATTTTTGCCTAGGAGGAGGTCAAGGTCAAAGAGAGGGGAGGAGGGAGGGGGTGAATAGGATAGCCAAGTGGGCGATAAGAAAAAATGGGGAGGTTGGGGGAGCGAGGGAGTGGGTGGGTGAGGGGAAAAATATCAACAAAGGGGGTTCCCAAACTCAAAAGTCTATTTGCTCCATTCTGAATCCTCCTTGATTATTTTAGGGCTCGATCAAGTTTTTGAAAGTTCCTAGCTGTATTAATAGCCTTTGGGGTGGAGGGGATGGGGAATGAAGGTTATAGATAATTGGAACTTTACCAACATTCCTTTGTTGCAAGGGATCATCACATGTATGAAAGGGATTAGAGAACTTACTAGAGGCTTTCTCCTCCTCCTCCAGGTCCTCAAGTCACCTTCCATCCATGATTCTCCTTAGGCAATGTGCACCTGTTAGCTTTTGGGTTATGCTGAAAGTGTTTCTGCCATGTTTAGGGATGCTTCATGAAATTTAGGGTACATGGTGTATGATCAACCCCTAGATGTCTATGATGGATTTACACATTGAAGATGGCTTAATCTCAGTGACTTCCTGACCTCAATTGGGTGCTTGCATGACGGTCTTCCTTAGGGCGTTGGAGATCTTCAGACAACTTGGTGTCACTCTACATGCTAGCCACAAGGAGGAGGTTGTTTTCTTGGAGAATGCTCTATATTGGAAGAGTGTTTGACGCCTTGGAGGAGGGCCTTGAGCCCTAGATAACATGGGGTAGCTTAGATGCTTGCATGGAGGTCTGGACTTAACTTGGGGATGCTTGGGTTGTGGTAGTGTTCAAGCAGTGGGAGTCGACCTAGTGGAGTACATGACTTGGGAGGTTTGTTGGAGTCATTGGAGGCTTGTAGGAGAGGCATTGGACACATCTCGGAGTGCCCTTGCATTTAGAGCCTTTCTTATGGACAACTTCTCCTTGGAGCTTGACATGTGTACCCTTGGAGTGTAGCACTCCACATGTGGCTTTGTAGGTTGCTTGTAAGGGATAAGGCCCACATATGTATTATTGGCCTCCCTTACCTCTCATATATATAAAGGAAGGAGAGTGTCCTTTCATCATTGTACTATTCTCTTTGTACTTGTCTTCTTGGAGTGAGATGCTAGGGTTCATGCGGAAACCCTATAAGTAGTTATGAAAGGGAAAGATAACATCTTTGTTTGGAGTTTTCTCTTGTGAGATACTCGGGTTTACTCTTGTGAAGAAGACATTGGAGATTATGGTCTTTCTATTATCATCATTCTTATCACTCGTATGTTAGAGATGTGACTAAAAGGAGCAACCTAGTCTTTGTCTCTCTTGTACTTCTTCTTTTGTACTTTATCTCTCTTGTTTTGGAGTAGCTAGGGTTTCTTGGAGCTTCTTGGAGCATCTCAGATATCAAGGTTTCGTCCCTTGGAGACTTGGAGGTTAGGGTTTTGAGATGAAACCCTAGGTTGTACTTGTTGAAGTGAAGAAGAAGATGAGATGTCTTGCCTTGGAGTACATGCTTGTGTGTCGCTAGCTTGTTGGAGCTCCTTGGTGTGAGCTATGGTTTTCATTGTTTTCCCTAGCTAAGGTTTTGGAGAGAGGATTGTACTAGCCTTGGGATAAGGCTATGACATGCACATGAAATTCATCTTTATGCACATTAGTGAAGTTTCTAACTATGCAATACTTTTGTAATTTCAGATTTGTTTTTCAGCCATCTATTTCTTCATGGTTTTGTATTTTCAACACTTATATGTCATGTTGATTTAACATAATTTAAATTTGAAAGTGATTTAACATTAATATTGAAGAAGATAGGGCATATTTATTGTTGTATTTACAATTGTCATAAAACATGAATTTCATACATGTTTATATGAAGGAAGGTTAGAGACAATGTGAGCTTTACTAGTATTCCTAGTATTCCTTTGTTGTGAGGGATCATCACCAATTTGAAGGGGATTAGAGGACTCACTAGAGGATTTCTCTTCTTCTTCAAGCTCCTTAAGTCACTTT
>JZKD02S1674374.1:464479-481834 GCA_000966675.3 Picea glauca | reverse complement strand
CACTTTCCATCCACGATTCTCCTTGGGCAAGTGTACTTAAGGTGCCTTATCTCTCTATAGAAATGATAATGTGCATGGGCTCGATGTTCATGAAATCTAACTTTTGCCAATGAGTGATGCCTGCATGGTTTAGCCCAATTCCTTCTAGGGGGACTTCATTTAGGTCCATCTTAGTGCATATTTTTTCTATTGCCAAGTTGTCCATTACCCAAGTATTGTCATCTATATTCATGAATCCTCCCTATTTTGTTCCCAATTTGCTTGAGGTTGTTTTCTAACCAGAACTCTAGAGGGAGATTTGGTAATTTTGTCCACATGGGTATCTTAGTGATCTATTCATGAGATGGATCAAACCTCGGGTTCAAATATTGAATGTATAGACAAGAAACATTATTGAAGTGTGGGCCTTCTGTTATGATTATGTCCCTACCCTGTTGAGATCTGAAAAGTAGTGAAACCTATGGATCTAAAGTGAATCTTTGGTGTGTACCTCAAGGACTTGGCCCACTTTGTTGCGGCCTAACCTTTCATGGATTTCTATGAGATATCATTTTTGTTGCTAAATTTCCCAATGAAATCATTGATGTAATATTATTGAATGGTCTCCTAAGCTTCATTGTTATTAATATCAATATCCATGTCTCCATTCTTCTTCTTAATGCTTCGGGTTTAGTTCTTCTTCCTTTTTTTTGAGGAAGTGTTGCCGGGGGAGGGATGAGGGGGTTGAAGGGGTGCCTCCCAATCAATTAGTTTGCAAAGAAGGTTTGTTGGAAGGAAATCAAGAAGGGTTTGAGCTAGAGGGTAGAGTGGTGGAGTTGAAGGAGTGAGAGTCGAAGGTGGAATATGGGTCATTGTTAGATAGGTTGAGGTCTATTCAAAAGGGGGAAGTTAGGAGGCAAGAAAGGAAATAATGTCGTTTTTTTCCTTTGCGCCACTGGAGGGTCAGTTCTATTGTTAGGAATGATGAGGGATTTTAGTGCAGACCTATGCCAATCTGATAGGGAATGATTAGGATGATGTTGATATGAGTCCCAAGGATGAGATGGGGGGGTTGAGGGGAATAGAGTCTAGGAGGGCCGCCATGGAAGGTTCCTTGGGTTCAAATATCCATGGCTCTAAGGTTCTAAGGGTTCACATTAAGGAGATGGATTTACACCTATGCTTGTTGCTATTAGAAAGCTGACAAAATCAATAAAAATATTTGTGATTTTCTAGTTTTTATATTTTATAAAACATTTGTCAATAAATTTATTTACTTGCTAAATATTGAGGATAAGCTTTATTCTTGATTAGCCAATGTTTTTTTAAAACTGGGATACTATAGGAAAATGGAAAATAATAATAAGTAAAACAATTTGAGAATTGTTATTAAAATGCAACCATATAAGAATTATTATTAAAATGCAACCAAAACAAATTACCTTATTGGTCACGCATGAGGTTGCATCATAAGATTCAATACTAGTTCTAATGACAAGGATTAGCAGATCTTGATTCTCAAGTTCTCGATATTTTAGTTTGCAAGAGGGAAGCATATGATAAATGTTGTTTGCTTTCCCATTCTTGTTACATTATAGAGAAAATGCAAGGCATATATTAGTTTATCATGGTTGCACCTAGAAGTGCATTCTACAACAAAGTAGTGGGGAGATTGTTGGGGAAGAAGGTGTAACTTGGTACGAAACAAATAAAAAAAATGCAAAGAATCGAAGAGGAGTAACTTCAAAGAGAATAGGTGGTGTCGAAAGACATCGTTACAAGACTTAAGCACAATGCATTGTGATTAGAACATCACAATGCATATTGAACATACACTATTCATTTTCATATTTACAGACATATAATGACCCATGGGGTCTGCTATTTATAGCCTCAATATCTAACCAAATTCCTTGAAATCGGGAAGATCTTGTCCACATACAACCATAAGTGATTAGAGTTGTCTCCATCAAATTTGTGTTGTCTAGTCAGCTCGACAAGGATGCTCGACTCGACCGTCCATGCGTCTAATTTGTAGTTGATAGCTCAATTGGTCGATCCACCAACCATTTGTCTTTGAATGTTAGTCGATTGTTCGACAGACAGGATTTGTCAACTACTTGACCGATTGATGTAGATATCTGGTCGATTGCTCGATCAAATGAATATAGGAGAAGTGTGATGAATCATCAGAACCTGACGTTCCAACACCCCCCATCAATACATGGCTCTGGAGATTCAGGAGGTGAAATTAAGTCAGTAGGACACCCTCTCATAATTGCTGCTTCCTGAAGACCAAGCATCAAATTGAGCTTGATAAATCTAGCTTCAGATAAGGGTTTGGTAAAGATATCAACAATCTGATCATTTGTTCTGCAATAGACAAGAGAGAAAATTTCTCATGAACCAATTGTCTCAAATAGTGAGCATGGAGCTCAACATGTTTCATCTTACTGTGTGCAATAGGATTGTCAACAACTTGAATCACACTTTGATTGTCACAATAGAGTGTGGTTGAGGTGGAGATAGGAAAGCCAAGTTCACTCAAAAGTTAGCGAATCCAATCTACCTCTAATCCTGCATGAACGACGCCACGATATTCAAATTTTGTAGTCAATAGCGAGACTACCTTTTGTTTCTTGCGCGACCAAACCAACGATCCAATGTTAAGGTGAAACACATAACTAGAAGTGGACTTCTGATCATCATTGTCGCTTTCCCTGTCAGATTCGGTGAAGCCGACCAATGAATCTGAATTTCAACAATACATATGAGTTGTACCTTTGAGATAGCGAACAATTCTTTTAACTCCTTTCTAGTGGCTTTATCTGGGGTCCCGCATAAAATAAGAAACCACACTAACAACAAAGTAAATGTTAGGTTGACCGTGAGTAAGATAAATGAGATTGCCGACCAATTGTGATAGAGAGTAGCATCAACTTTGGGAGTTTGACAAGTTTTTCTTAGCTTGACTCCAAATTGAAAAGGAATAGAAAATGGCTTACAATCTTCCATATTAACACGTGCCAAGTGATCTATTAGATAATTGAGAAATGAATAAACCATCAGAAAAAGGGAATTAGAGAATCTATCTGACTCTGCATAGCCTGCTTGCATTCATGTTGTCCTTGTGCGTCTGAGTATGTAACAGGATCACAAGTTTCAAGCACACAAGTCATCAGCTTGTTGCTTCTGACTGCGAGTTTGTTGGCTTGAAGAAACATCACCAACATCAAGACCAACAACTTCAATTGTCTTGGAATCCCAATAGGGTAGACAAGAAAGTGGTGAACTGTTGTGTACTATAGGAGGTCGACCAAAATTAGAAACAATGTCAGTCGAAGAAGAAGGAAGGACAGTCATATTAGAAATCAACTAACCAATCAACTCGGAAGTCAACGACCTAGTTGAAACACGACCATTGTTCAACTGTCTAGTTGAAGGACTGAAAAATGAAATAGGAGAACCAAAGTAAAAAACAACATCAAAGTGATCATCCTATAATAATGTAGAGGAGGCATTCAACAACATGATGCTATAATGCTTCTCATCAAACCATACATTTATTCAGATAATGATATGTCATTTGACAAGGTCAAACAATCAGTAAGCTTTAGACTTTTCAGAGTATCCCATCATGATGCAAGCATGACTCTTTGTATCCAACTTATTTCTGCAATCATTTGAGATATGAGCTCATGCAACACATCCAAACACATGGAGATGGTCGATAGGGATTTATTCCACACCATATTTCAACAAGAGTTACAAAAGGAATAACTCGAGTTGAGATGCGATTGAGTAGATCATTTGCACAATAGACATCTTTATCCTAGAAGCGAGGAGGCAAGTCTTTAGCATGTAAAAGGCATCGATCCATTTCGATTAATGTCTGATTCTTGCATTTTGCAGCATTGTTTTGTTGAGGGGTACGAGGGACCAACCACTACCAGTCAATACTAGGTTGAAGTATGCATTCTTCAAAAATTCAATTGACATACTCATTGTTAGGGAATAGGGTGGAACACAACATGAAATAGAGGACACAGTTCTACAGATACTTGAAGAGGGACAATTTTTTTTAAAGAAACAGGTGGTGTCTAAAGACACAGTTACAACACTTAACATAACGCACTAAGATCAGAACATAACAATGCATGTTGCACATCTTGATCTGCATGATCTATGGAAAAATATCAGATGATTTCTTGATTGCCATGATGGTAATGACCCAAGGGGTATTATTTTTATAACCTCAAGATCTAACCAACTTCCATAGAATCCGAAATATCTTTCCCACATGTAACTATCGGCTATTAGAGTTGACTATGAAAAATCCTCTCTGTCGAGTGGGCTCGACAGGACTCAAACCGACCAATTATTCGTTCAACTCATAGTTGATTGTTGGGCTGGTCGATCCATCGCCTGACTATCTTCGACTATTGGTTGACTGTCTATCTGAGAGGCATGTTGACTACTCGATCGACTGGTGTGGTGTGTCAGTCGATCACTCCACTGACTGTATCCAAATTTAGGTCGACCTCTTGATCGACTGAACCTAGGAGATGTGTGATAAACCATCAATGCTTGATGTTCCAACACAACCCATCAACACACAACTCTAGAGTTTCAAGAGGTGAATTTATGTCAATAGGGACCCCCCCATAATTGCAACTTTCTAAAGCCCAAACATTGTGTGGAGATTGATAAATCTGACTTCAACTAGAGGTTTGGTGAAGATATCAACAACCTAATCTTCCATCCTGCAATATTCAAGTGAGATTGTGTTCTCATGAACCAACTGTCTCAAATAGTGAGCATGAAGCTCAACATGCTTCATCTTACTATGGGAAACAAGATTGTCAACAACCTATATAGCACTCTGGTTATCACAGTATATTATAGTCGAGGTCTGAATAGGAAGGCCAAGCTCTCCCAAAAGATGGTGAATCCAAACTGCTTCAGTACCTTCTTGAACGACGCCACAATATTGTTTTTTTGTAGTCGACAAAGATATTACCTTTTGTTTCTTGCACAACCACACCAAAGGTCTAGTGATATAGAGAAACACATAGCCAGAAGTGGACTTTCGGTCATCATCGTCACCAGCCTAATCAGAGTCTGTGTAGCCGACTAGCGAATGTGAACTTCGACAATACTTAATACCAAATTGAGTGGTACCCTTCAGATAACAAACAATTCGTTTGACTTCTTTCCAGTGGCTTTCTTTGGGGTCATGCATGAATCAAGAAACCACATTAACAACAAAGGAAATGTCAAGTCAACTATGAGTAAGACAAATAAGACTTTCGACCAATTATTGATAAAGTGTAGCATCGACTGCGGGTGTTCGACAAGTTTTAGTGAGCTTCACTCCAAAATAAAAGCGAGTGGCACAAGGCTTGCAATTAGCCATCTTAACACATGTCAACATATCCATCACATATTTAGACTGAGAAATGAAAAATACATCACAAAGTGGTAATACTTGAAGATCTCAAAAATAATGCAGAGTACTAAGATCTATCATATCAACGGAGTTATCAAGTTGTTTCTTCAATCTAAGTATGCGATCATTATTATTTCCAGTGATGAGTAAATCATCGACATATACAACAACAATAAGAGTGTCTCCATTGGTGTGGAGAACATATAAGCTATAATCGGAGTCGCACCGTTTGAAACTAAGTTGAAGAAATAAATTGTCGATCTTAGCATACCATGCTCAAGGGGCCTGCTTCAAAATATAAAACAACTTCTTGAGTCGACAAACCAAATTTGAATTTGTCACAAAATTGGGTGGTGTTCCATGGAAAATTCTTCAGAAAAGTCTTCATGAACAAAATAACTCTTTACATCCATCTAATGAATTTTTCATCCAAAATGAGCAACAAAGGAAAGAATCAATTGAATAGAGTTCATCTTTGCGACGAGGGAAAATATTTCAGTGTAGTCGATGCCTTCTTGTTGAGAAAACCCTTCGCAACGAGGCGTGCTTTATGTCATTCAAAAATACCTTCAGAGGTAAATTTGGTCGTGTAGACCCATTGACACTTCACAATGTTCTTTCCTTGCGGTCGGGGAACCAAGTCCCAAGTATGATTTTTCGACAAAGAATCAATTTATGTCTTCATGGCATGCTCCCATTTAGGTCATCCTTCAACATCTGAGTAGGTAACATGGTCAGAAGTTTCAAGTACACGAGTCATCAAGGAAACACTAACATGTTGCTTTTGACTTCGAGTTTGTCGTCCGTAGGAGGCATATCCAATATCATCTTCAACAACATCAATTGTCTTGGCAGTCCATTGGGGTAGAAAATAAACAAATGAACTTCGGTTCACTTCATTAGGGTGGTCATAAATCAAAGAGTCTTCAGTCGAAAGACCAATGGAAACAGAGAATGATGGACTAGTCGACTCAGAGGTCAATGGTCTAGTTGGAACATGGAGAAAGTTTGATTGCCCAATCAAGGGACTAAAGAATGGAACTAGAGCACTAGTTTCAAAGAAAACATCAAGGGGATCATCCTATAGCAATTCAGAAGAGGCATTCAATAACTTAACGCCATAATACTTCTCATCAAACCAAACATTTCATCTCATAATGATTTGTTGTTTGACAGGATCAAACAGTCAATAGGATTTCGACTATTCAAGGTAGTCTAATCCAAGTGGATACTGGTGGCCACCCTCCTGTTCCAAATTTCAACTGGCTCATCTTGATAGTTCTTAGTTCAACACGTTTCTCTGTAATGGGGACAATTCTTTGTAATTGTGGGTTCTGCACTTACGGGGATGTCCTGAAGCCCTACACAACATCCAGGTGGATATTGGTGGCCACCCACCTATTCCAACTAGATTATTTGGGAATTTTTCATGTCAGTACATATTTCTGTACTTCCAGGGCCATTTTGGGGCTCTAAACAATGTTTTCTTGGCTTTCCATAGTAAAACTGTAGACAGAGTCAGAGTTTGATGACATGATGCATATTTCTTGAAAATACCTTTCCAATAGGCTATCACACGCTTAAAACGAATATCATATGAAAAAGTTACGACCCCGGGAAGTTAACGTACTAACTTACCCCAACAGAGCCCACGTGACTTTTGGCCCTTCATCTCCTAGGGTTAGGTTTTTGGATGTCTAGGGTTTTAGCATTCATGCTTATCATAAAAATGCCTTCAGAGCCTCATTGTAATCATCTTCTTGTGAATGAGCATAGCCATTACATATCTTCTTAGAGATAAAGCTGCCACCATTCTAGCGAGTCTTGCACTCTATATTTTTACAATCTCTGTACATTTCTTTCATTAATAGAAATAATGTATTGTTGCATCTCTTTGTTTCTGAAAATATTTATGTGTATTTCATTGTAATATCTCTACTTTCATTTCATTCCGAAAATAATCTGGATCATAGTCCATCATGTTGCAAGCATGTCTCTTTGCATCCAACTTCTTTCTGCAATCATCAGGAATGTGAGCCCAGGAAACACATCCAAACACATGGAGGTGGCCGATTGAAGGATTATTCCCATATCATCGTTCGACTGGAGTCATGGAAGGAACAACTCAAGTCGAGATGTGGTTGAGCAAATAATTTTCATAGTGGACCGCTTCAGCCTAGAAGCGAGGAGGTAGGTCTTTAGCTTGCAAAAGACATCTATCCATTTAAACCAATGTACAATTCTTACATTTTGCAATACCATTCTGTTGTGGAGTGTGAGGAATAAACCGCTACCAATCAATACCAGATCGAAGTAGGTGTTCCTCAAAAGGTCGATTTACATACTCACCACCATTTTCTAATCTCAAGAATTTGATGGGTCGACCACACTCCTTTCTAGAAAAGGCCTGAAACTCCTTGAACTTCTCAAAGACAAGGTTCTTATTTTTCAAGAAAAAGACCCATGTGAAGCGAGAGAAATCATCAGTGAAAGTCAAAATGTACCTTTCCCTTTCCAGTAAAGGTAAATTGATGCAACAAATATCACTATGAACCAATTCCAGTAGGTTATGTGATCGCCACGTTGTGCCAGAGTCGAATGGTGCTTGATGATGCTTCCCAAGTACATAGCCCTTACAGACTCCTTTAGCGGGACACACCTTCGGCAAACCAACAACCATGTTCTGAGCTGCCAATGCATGCAAACTTCATAATTTTAGAGATGTGAGTCGCTCATGTCAAATTTGACTTCGCTCATCGGTGTGAGAAACAAGTGCAATCTGTTCGGGTTTAGGTCGAGTCAAGTCACGAAACTTGTACAAATTGTCCTTCAGGTTAAGAATCCCACCACTGACAAACGACCTACCTTTCTTCAAACAACGAACATATAACCGATATAGCCAAAATTCCACAATCTTACCTATCTGGGTCAACTGAGCAATAGACTAGAGATTGGCATTGAGATTTGGCACATGATAGACGTCGACAATCTTGACAAGCAACATCACCCTAACCAACAACATCTAGAGAAAAATCATCAGCAACATAGATTTTAGTCTAATCAACTTTATTCAGTCTCATAAATAAAGAGGCATCATTTTCCATGTGATGAGTGCACCCAGAGTCGATTACCCACTTGTTCTACACAGAATGAGACAACAAGGCCTGAGAATTTTTGAATTGGAAGGTGAAATTATCAGCGGGTCGACGAATAACGAACACGTCTCCTTCAAGGTATTTAACCTTCTCCTCTAAATCGTCTCTCTTTTTGTAACATTTTTTCTCCGTATGTCCGGTCTTTCCACATTATTGACGTGTCTTATTCTTTTGATTTTGTTGTGGTTGTCTCTGGGGTCCTTGGTCATGATATGAAGGTTTCTGTGCAGAGGCATCAGACTGCACTCTATTCCCGGGATCCATCTTTCCCTTTCCCTTGAGCAAGTGGGCCTAGTGTTTACCACCAAGGCCTAGTGTTTACCACCAATCTTACCTTCTCCAAGCAATCTATGTTGATCAGTAATAAAAAGGCCACAAAAAGCTTCAAAGATATAATCCTTACCATCTTCCTTGCATGCTTTCCAATTGGTGTGGAAAGTCGACACAAATACATCAAATTGTGTTCTCAAGTTCATCAGGACCAACTCGATGAGTTGTCCATCCTTCTTTTGATAGCTCTTTGCACATTCACCCAATTTTAACTGGAGTTCCTTGACATGTGCCAAATAGTCCTCCATTCTTTCAAAGGAATGAGGATCGAGAGAGATCAACTATTTCTCCAACTGCATGACATGCCTCTCGTCGAATCAGTCGAAAAAGGTTTTCAACTTCTTCCAGACTTGATGGGGACAGTCGATTCCACTAGGTAAAAACAAATCGCTCACAAGATGCATGTCATGATGACTCCTACTGTCTCATCTTTCTTTCCATCAACAACAAATTTTTCTTGGAACAAAGTTACCAACTTAACAAGAACTCTCCAAAGTTCTCATTTTTTCAAGGGTCACATTTTTTACCCTGTTTTGAAAAGTTGTGCTATCGGTAGCACTCATTTTTTCTTCGAAGTTAAAATTACAAAATTTTGCAATCGTCATCTATAAAGTTACAAATAAAACCTTAAAATTCACCCTTGAAACAATAGGTGGTGCTCACGACATCACCCCATTTTTTCGGTTTTAAAGTTACGATTTGGTCAAGAGGTGGTGCTCACAACATCACTCCCCTTTTTTTTGAAGGTTAAAATTACAATTTGGTCAAGAGGTGGTGCTCATAACATCACGCCCCCCCCCCCCTTTTTTTTGGGGGGGGGGGGTCAGGAAATGAGAGACATTTCCACACTAAACCTAGCAGAGGAGAAGAAGAATTTAATCAAGAACGTACATGAAAAAGMAATCACACAGTACACATAGATTTTACCTTGGAAACAAAAACTGGGAAAACCAACATTCTTTGAGTGTTCTGCTCTCTTGTTGTCTTATTCAATATGAATAAAAGGTTACATTCCTAAGACATAATCGACATCATACCCTCTTGCCTGTGCAAGAACAACCCTGTAGCCAATTCAAATTACATTTTCATGACCAACAACCTACATCTAAAGATTTTTGTAAAGACTGACTATCCTACGATTTATGCATTAGCCTTTACGACCTTACAACATGCCTCTTTATAGGCTTTACAATAGGCAAAAGTCTAAAAAATTGGCACCCAAAAATGGTTACAAATCCATGCAGATCATTGGCTGTAAATCTTGCAAATATCAATATTCTATTACATTCGAATCCAAGTCATATTACCAGTCGACCTTCATTCGGTATTCAATCGGTCGCCACACGTCCGCCTGTTGACCTCATGTTGGTTAACCTCTTCTTCCAGGTCCCCATGTAGGAACGTTGTCTTCACATCCATCTGTTTTATTTCTAGATCGAATGTTGCAGCCAGAGACATTAGTACTCGAATGGAAGTTAGCTTTGCAACAGGGGAAAAAATATCACTGAAGCCGACTCCCTCGACTTGGGAATAACCTTTCTCTACCAATCGAGCTTTGAACTTCTTGACTTGTCCTACGACATTCATCTTCTTCTTGAATACCCATTTTCTACCGACGATATTTCTTCCACTAGGTAACTTGACTAAATCACATGTCTCATTCTTGTGCAAGGATTCCATCTCTTCGACCATGGCGTCCTTCAAGAGTTTACTCTTTACTGAGTTGACTGCCTCATCGACCGACTTGGGCTCATAATTGATGGAAGTTAGCACGAATGTGGAACAAAAGTCAAGCAGACTATACCTTTTGACTAGTTTTCTTACTCTTTCTGACCTCCTTACCATCAGAGTCTGTTGTTCCACCTCTTCCTCGTATTCATTCGACTCATCTGAATCATCTTCTTTGTTTCTTAGTTCAAACCGCACCATCTCAAGATTATTCTTTGTCTGAATAATTTCCTAAGGCTCGTACTTACCTCCAACTTCTCTGAAGACCACATCTCGACTATGCATTGTTCTCATTTATGCAGGATCCCAGAGCTTATATCATTTCATTGCTTCTTTATATCCAATGAAAATACATTTGACTGCCTTCTTGTCCAACTTGCTCCTCTTTTTCTTGGGAATATGCACAAATGCATCACAACCAAATACTTTGAAACGTGCAACTGAAGGCTTCTTACCCGACCATATCTCATGTGGAGTTGTGTCGACTAACACCGATGAAGGAGACATATTCACCAGATATCTTGCAGTGTTGACTGCCTCTGCTCATAATTCTTGTGCGAGCCCAACATCACTGAGCATGCTCCTTGCCTTATCCATCAATGTTTTGTTCATTCTCTCGACAACTCCATTTTTTTGTGGGGTATATGGTGTGGTATTTTGGCGTGCTATGCCACACTGCTTATAGAAATGATCAAATTATTTTCCATAGAATTCACCACCGTTGTCAGTTCTCAACACCTTAATCTTCTTATCTGTCTGGTTTTGTACAAGAGCTTTAAACTCTTTAAATTTCTCAAAAACCTCTGATTTCTTCCTTATGAAATATATCCATGTCTTCCTAGAAAAATAATCTATGAAGGAGACATAATACATGGATCCACCAAGTGAAGGCATTGAAACCAGGCCAAAAACATCACTATGCACCAATTCTAGAATCACATTTGTCCTTGTCGCTCCAGATGGAAACCTCACCCGACTTTGTTTTCCATATATGCAATGTTCACAAAAGTCGGCTTCTAAACCACATTCAGGAAAACCTTCAACCATACCTTTGTTGTGCATAGATGGAAGTCGTTTTTCTCCAATGTGTCCCATCCTCTCATGCCATATCTTGGTCGGGTCGATCTTATCATGTCTTGTCAAGTCGATTTGTACTGACTTAGCCCAATTCGGGTCAAGTTGAGTCGAAATCGAGTTGATTCGAAGTCAAGTCGACTTCAGAAGCAACGATGTTGTTGCATCCAGTCTATTCAACATTCCCTAATAACTTGTATAGGGTTCCAATCCGAACTCATTTAATTAATATCATTGCACCTTTGACCATCTTGCACGAATCCTTATGAAATAGAGTGTGTACCCCAACATCACTCATATTACTAGAATATATTAGATTTATTGTCAAACCTGGAATGTGTAGCACACCTAGAAGTGTTCTTTTCCTCTCATTCTACAGTATCATTCAAAATCTTCCTCGTCTGACAATTTTGTTTGTCGATTCGTCCCCCAAGAACACATCACCTCCATCACATTGTTCATACTCACATAACCATTCTTTATGTGGTGTCATATGATAGGATGCTCCTGAGTCGATCAACCAAACACCTTGATCTGACTATGTACTGGTCGATGCCAGGTACATATCACCTCCTTTATCCGGAGTTGTTTTTCTCTTAGTCGTCTACTTCTCGTCAAATCCCCTACTGACTTCCATCGCCCTCGACTTACATTCATTTTTGTAATGCCCAACTTTACCGCATTTCCAACATCTTCTTGTCGATTGAACCAAAGATTTTGATCTACCCTTCGACTTAGAATTTTTACCAGAGAATTTGTCTTTATCTCTTTCAATCGATCAACCTCTCACCACTAAAAAATCTTTGGTCGATCCTTCCATGTTATTTATTCTCATTTCTTCTGACAACAGAGAATCAACCACATATTTTAGCGCTAGTGTGGTTGTATCACTCCCTATAGCCACGACTAAGCTATCCTAGGAGTCTAGAAAAGAACATAATATGCTTATACACTTCTCCTCCTCTAAGATTTTAATATCCACAGACGATAACTGGCTTAAAATGGTGTTAAACACATTTAAATGCTCAGTCACTGAACTACCATCACTCATTCTCATAAGATACAGTTTATTTCAGAGAAACAACTTGTTTACCAGAGATTTCAACCGATATAAGCTTCCTAGCTTGTCCCACAGTTTCTTGGCCGAATCTTCACCTAAGACATTCAACAATACTGAATCTGCAAGACAAAGCCAAATCATACTTCTTGCTCTTCTTTCAAGTTTCTCTCATTCTTCTGTTGGCATACCTGTCGATTGGATACTTGGATAGACCATTTTCCATTGTTCTCGATCTACAAGAAGATCTTCCATTTTAAGCGTCCAAAGCTCAAAATTCTAGCCATTGAATTTTTCTACCTCTATTCTTAAATTGCTCGTCATTATTTACCATGATCTTTAACACAATTTATAACTTACAAATCTTACTGTACCTAGGGTTTAGTTCTTAGATTCAAGATTGGTAAATCAAGATCTAATACACTCATAAAAGCATAACATAACTTTGATACCACTTGTGAGAGATGAACTTTGCTCTGATACCACTTGTCAAGAAATGAGAGACACTTCCACACTAAACCTATCAGAGGAGAAGAAGAATTTAATCGATATCGTAAATGACAAAACAATCACATAGTACACAGAGATTTTAGCCTAGAAACCCAAACCGAGAAAATCAACATTCCTTGAGCATTCTTCTCTTGTGTTGTCTTATTCAATCTGAATAAAAGGTTACATGTATAACCTTGGTCCACACCTAATACACAATCGGCATCATACCCTCTTTCCGGTGCAAGAACAACCTTGTAGCCAATCTAACTTACATCTGCATGACCAACAACCTACATCTAAACATTTCTCTAAAGACTAGCTATCCTACGATTTATGCATTAGCCTTTAAGGCCCTACAACATGCCTCTTTATAGGATTTAAAATAGGAAAAACCTTAAATACTTGACACCCAAAAATGGTTACATATCCATGCAGATCATTGGCTACATATCTCGCAAATCTGGGATTCTGTTACAGTCGACTCCAAGTCATATTACCAATCGACCTTCATTCGGTTGCCACATGTCCGACTGTCGAACTCATGTTGGTTGACCTCTTCGACTTGTTGTCGATGCCTTTACCATGTCAAATTGCCTCGGCCTTCCACTTTGACTTTACCTGGTCGACTAACCTTGACCTTCGACTAGTTGTCAATCCAGCTCAACTTCAACCTTAAGTCGATTCACCTTGACTAGAATTTCACTACAAAGAATATAACAACCCAATAGGGGGGGGTTTAAAGTTATAACTTGGTTGAAATTGTGATCTTGACAAACAATACCATTACGAACAAAAACCTAAAAATCGACCCCAAAAACTAAAAGTCATGCTAACAATGGCAACTCTTTTTCTATAAGGTCAATATTATGACTTGCTTAAAACTAGGGTTTTCACCACTGATATCATTGTGAATTGAAATCACGAAATCAACATCCAAATTGAAACATGATGTTATTGATAGGACATTTACTTCATTTTTTCAAACTTAAAATTGCAACTTTTTTCATACCAATACCTAAAAAACTAACACTATTGCAAATAAAATTACAAAAACAAAAACAATTAATAAAAAGGAAAAAAAATATTAAAAAACCTAAAATTAATATATATATATATATATATATATATATATATATATATATATATATAAATATTTATTTTCATTGAAAAAAATATTTTTTTAAAATGTAAATATAACCATTGAAAAATGATTAAGTTTAACAAAAAAAAAAAGATTAAAAAAAAAGAATTAAAACAATTTTTTTTAAATTTATATACATTTATAATTTTTAAATCGGAGGGCCTATCCTTATCCCTCACATACACAAGCTCTTCAATTTAGTAGTCAAGCATAGCTTCCCTAAACCCTGAATGCAAAGCTTCATTGTTCCTATTTTTAAAAATGGGGATAGAAACATCCCCTCTAATTATAAGACCATTATGATTAGCTTGATTTTAGCCAAGCTTTATGGAATTATTTTGGAAAAGAAGATTAGCCTTTGGCTAGAAAGTCACGGTAAAAAAGCTAAAGGCTAGGTCGGGTTTAGGAGATATCATTCAACTGTGGACCATCTTGTTACCTTTAGGATCATTGCAGAGGAGTCCCGCAATACTAAAACCAATATTTTTTGTTGTTTTGTTGACTTTAGAAAAGCTTTTGACATGGTTCCTAGGAAAAGCCTTTGGAATAGGTTGGAAGAGATAAAAGTGCCTCTCGAGTTGAGGGTTGTTGCAATAAGGATGTATGAGAACATTATTTCTAAGTTTAAAAACACTAAGGGCTGGTCAAAAGAGATTAACTGCAATATCATAGTCAAACAAGGTTGTCCCTTGTCCCCTGCCCTTTTTGGCATATACATTGACAAGTTAGAAGATTGCTTGGAAAAAGTAGGTTGTGTCGGCCCTACTCTCACTGGTATGGTCATCACACTTCTTCTTTATGTCAATGACATCGTTCATATGGCAAGGAGTCCCCATGATCTTGAAAACCAACTAAGAATCCTCCAGGATTTTTGCTCCAATATGGGTATGACTGTTAATATTGATAAGACTAAGGTCATGATTATTAAATCCAATAAGATCCCTTATCATACCTTCATATATGACAACAACAACTTGGAGGAAGTGACTTCATAAAAATATCTTGAAATTGATATTCACCACAAGCTCAATTGGAATTATAGCATTGAGAAAAGGATTATTGGGGGATGAAAAGCTTATTATGGGCTTGAAAAAAATTGTAAATCATCTGATCTTTGGAGTTGGGATAAGAAGAAACTCCTCTTTGACACTCTTGTTACACCTACTATTCTTTATGGATGTGAAGTCTAGGGCTGTAGTATCTCTCGTGAATCCTGGAGAAAGATAGAGCAAATATAAAATAATTTTATAACCTATAATCTCAAAATTAAAGGAAATACGCCTTATCCCATCCTCCTCTTAGAAACAAGTCTCTCCCCCATTGAGAGCATGGCTATGACTAGATACCTAATGTATAAGAATAAGTTAAATGACATGGAAGACAAGAGGCTTCCTAAAATTGCTTCCAAATCAAGTCATAACCACCATTGACTCAAGCGAGGATGGCATAAAGATGCCCGGTCTTGGCTAAACTATTGGGGAATCATGGAAGACACCGTTTTGCAAAATAAAGATACTATTAAAAAAACAACAAATCAAAATTTAAGGAGAAAATGTGGTGTGATAAAGAGTTAGAGGAAAAAAGAAAATTAAGGTATTATAAGGATGTAATCAACCCTAATCTAGAAGATCAAATTATCTATTTGTTTGTAAAGAAAAAATTAAGCATTGCTAAGATAAGAACAAATTCTCACGAGTTCCATAGTGAAACTGGGCGTTGATCAATTCTTAAAACGCCTTGGGATGAAAGAGTGTGTCACCTTTGTGACACTAAGAAGGTTGAAGATGAAAATTACTTTCTCTGAGATTGTCCAACCTATACCCCTATTAGATCTCATTTTCAAAATATTTGTCACACTACCAACCTTTCTAACTTCTTAACTCAACAAAAGTATGGTGATCTTGGAAGGCTTCTCTTAATGTTTTTTGAGCACGGAAACAAAATTCTAAAGAATCACAAGTAATCACTTACCCTCTTAAAATCCGATAGACCAATTTAATCTTAGTGGAGTTAATCATCATCATCATCAATTAAAAAATATAAATTATAAACAAATAATCTAAACACTTCAAAAATATCATTAATTTTTTTATAATATATATTATTTTTAAAATAACATAATTATTTTAAAAACAAATTCAAAATATGGAAAAAAATACTAATAATTTTTTTTATAATATATATTATTTTTAAAATAACAAAAAAAATTTAAAAACAAATTCAAAATATGGAAAAATAAAATAAAAATTTAACCTATATTAAAAACTAAATAAATTAAACTATATATAATTATGATATATATAAATTTTAAAACAAAATAACTTAGAGAAATACTAAAAAAAAAATTCAAACTAAAATTAAATTAAATTTAGAAACATTTAAATTTTAGAAAGTTAAAAAATTTAAACTTTAAATTTATTTTTTTTAATATTGTATTTTACATGGTGACGAGGGGGAGGGCCTGTCATCCCCTAGCCTCTCGCAGGCCAAAACCTGGTTCCATGGGGGCGGGGAGCTGCCAGCACCCCTAGCGCCCAAACAACTTGTGATGGGTGGTTTGTGAGAGAGGAGGTACGATTGTGAGAGATGTGATCGCTTGAATTTTCCCTCCCCCATCATCACCGTGTAGAATTCAATATTGTTTAAAAATAAATAAAAAAATAAGAGTTAAAATTGGAAATTGGAAATTTTTAAATTTTTTAAAATTTAAAGGTTTTTAAAAGTATTTTAATTTTTAAGTGTTTTAAAAAATTTAAATTTTTATTTTATTTAATTTTTAAAATTCAAACATAATAATATTTAAAATTTATATATTAAAAATTTTATTTAAAGTTTAAGATAGTTTTAATTTTTAATTTTTAAATTTTACAAATTAGAATATAAATTAATATTTTTTAAAATTCATTTAAAAAAAACTTAAAATTTTAAAATTTTTGAAATTTATATTTTT
>JZKD02S1674374.1:408931-458394 GCA_000966675.3 Picea glauca | reverse complement strand
TTTCCTAACTACAAATGCATACTAAAGAAACACACTAAGAAACACACTTTTACCTAACGACACATTAGACCAAGTAGATCTTAACTAACTCCTAAGTGTCTAAATATCCTAACATTTTGTGCTCGCCACACTTTGCTAGAGTTGAAGGGTTCTTGATAATACTTTCCAAGTACACATCCTTTACAGACTCCATCAGGGAGAAACACTTAAGGTAAAGCAACAACCATATAATGAGTTGTCATCGATTGCAGATTTCGAAAATTCAAATGTCTAGTCATTCATGCAAAATTCAACTTCATTCATCAGTGTGAGAACCAAGAGCAGTCGGTTTAGAGTTGGGTCGAGTCAGGTCACAAAACTTGTACAAATTATCCTTCAAGTCGAAAAACCTACCGACAACAACTGATTGGCATTTCTTCAAATATCGAACAAAGAACTGATTTGACTATAATTCCACAATATTGTCTGTCTGAATTAATTGAGAAACAGACAACAAGTTGGCACTGAGGTTCAACACATGATAAACATCGACAATTGACAATATAGATATTTTTCTCCACAACTTTGTCTAAGGATGTGAACAAGGAAGAATCCTTAGCCATATGATGAATGCATCCGAAATTGACTACCCATTCATTAGACACAGAATGAGAAAGCGACACTTGAGAAGTTTTGACCTGGAAGGTGAAATTATCAGCAAGTCGATGGACAATTGACACGTCTTCTTCAAGATGCTTTACCTTCTCCTCCAAGTTGTCTCTCTTCTTGTAGCTATTTCTCTCCACATGTCTAGTCTTTCCATAGTACTAACATGTCTTCTTCTTTTGATTTCTCTAGGGTGAATCTGTATGCCCTTTATCCCTATGGTCGAGGAGTTATGGTTTATGTGTAGTATTGTTCCTGAGTTTGTACTTAAGGCTCAAAGCACAATGTTAGGCATCAGGAAATGAGGAAAGTTTAAAAGTTTTTTTTTTCTATCTCGGTTATGTGAGAAAAATTCCTTAAATTGAATTAATAGTATGATAGCTCAGAGGCCGTTTTTTGTGTCTGAGTTAAATTTGAAAATATTGGATGTAATGAAAGAAAAACATAAAGCTGTTAGACAAAGCAAGGCATCAAATACAAAAGAAGATTACTTTGTTACAGAAGAAGAAAATAGATAATGTAACCTTAAATGAAACATAAAATGTAGTAATCTAATTAATTCACAGGTCTTGTATTTACTAACAGTAAATACAGAGGAAAAGTTGTTTGTTATTAGACAACTGAATGGAATATAACCACAGTAGATGTTGTACTAAATTGCGATGAGGCATTCATCAAGGAAATATATGAAAAGATAATAGAATGGGAAAGACAAAAGAACATATAACTCAAATGAACGAAATGTGGAATCTCTAGTCTGCACTTGTATTAATTCTCCATGAGGAGAGTTTTCTCGATTACAACCGGCAAGAAGAAACCCTTGTTTATTCTTTCGAATATGCATTTATACAATAGTCTTCAACCTCAAACAGTTGGAATTCTTCTATCTCTAGAATAATTAAAATTACAAAATATGGAAGCCGAAACACTTCGTTGGCATTCTTCTTGATCTTCTCGTTATGCTGGCACATGCGTTTTCTTTTCCTATCTTCTAGCCCCGACATAGATAATGTACACAGACTGTATCATTGATTTCCAGGAGTACTACCCTTTCCTTGCTCAATACATTTGATGCATATGCCCACAAATTGAGGTACCAAACCAGAGGATTATGTCACATTATTGGCCTCAAAAATGTATAATTTCTTTTCCAACTGAGGCAATCTCTCTTCTATCCGTCTATCTTCTGAAATAATAGACTGCAGTTGTAGATTAGGCTTCACTAGCCATCTATCTATTTGAGCAATATCAACTTGTTTTATCTATTATATTTCGGCTTGGGCTTCTTCCATGTTTGTCTTAATGTCGAGTAGATGTTTGGCTATATCAATCTGACCCAGTGTTCCAGAACTATCTTCTTTATCAAGGCCCAATAATTCCTAGTTGAATAATCCAAAAGTTTCTTCACAAGATTCTTTCACTTCTTTAGCCATTTTCCTGCCTTCGACTATGTTAGACTCCCAAGCCTTCAATATGATATCGCCTCTGGTCTTCTCTGAAATGGACAATCCAGAAGACATAGCTATTCCTTCTTTTGTCGATGATATAACCGCTTCTTGGAAGGTAGTTTAGGCGATGATAGCCTCTCTCTCTCTCTCTCTTAAAACAATATTACTTAATGCTTGATCTATCACCCAAAAATGATTTTGGATGATTTCTACCTTAGAGAGAAGGCTCAATTGTGCTTCTTCTAGTTTCTTTCTCACTTCCAGTTCTTGTGCTTGGAACATTGTTACATCTATAATCATGCTTTCGGTAGAACTTAATTTGACTTGCAATTGCTGTACCAACTCCTCTTACTGGATGACACATCCTTGGTTTGCTTGGGTAGTCTTGTGTATCTCTTCAAGGTTGGTTTTAAGCTGTTGTATTTCTTGTCTGTTGCTGTCTCTCATCTATTTGAATCCTTTGTTGGCCTCTCTTCTGACGTCCTCTTCTACAGTCTTTATTTGGTTTTGTAATTGGTTTATTAACAGGTCTTTTTCCTTCAGTCATTCTTTTAAAGTTCTAACCGAATACTAGTTGGCTATTGCATAAGCCCCCAAAGAACCTGTTATTTCTTTAGCAAATTCTACCTCTTCTAAGGTCTCTCCATCAATTAGTACTCTATATATTTTGACCACTACACCTGCCCTTTGGTGCGTTTCTCGCTTCACCACAAATTTCCTTTTCTTGCTGAAAAAGAAATCGGTAGGAGGTATCTCTTCTATAGGAATTGGCATTAGATACTCTATGAATACTGTCTCTGTATCGGGGTTTCCTCTGGTAGATTGTAAAGGCGTGACAAACTGAATGGGGTTGTCAATTTCTGTAGATGATTGTTTTCCAATCGCTTCTGTAGTTGATTTAACTTGTGTAGCCAATGACTTATCTTCTCCCTTCTTTGTTAGTGTCTCTGCTTGATTTTTGGCCTGATTACCCGATATATATGTCTCTGGGGTCTCTTTTTTCTGAGTCGAGACTTCAATTTTCTCTAAGTTTTCCTGGGTTTCTCGTTTGCTAGAGTTTACAGCTTCTGAACTTTGGGTCTCCATTTGCTGTGTATCTAGAGACGTCGAGAATTCCCCTGGTAACACTTTAGGGAGGCTACTTCTTCGGTGCCTCTAAAAGTTGTAGAATTCAATCATTCTTTCGGGTGATAGAACTCGAACCCGACCTAAGACCTCCAGATAAGATCTCACTCCTCAAAAATCTCGTCTTGAGAAGAATCCTCGTGTTCATACCTTTTCAGACCACAACTGGAAATGTGATTACCCACGACCTTCTGTCGGTCGTGCTTCTTGAATTCAATGTTTACCAGCTTTATTTATTCTAAGGCCGTGACCTCCACTTTGGACTAGATGAAATCTAATAAAGAAAATGCACCAATGTGTAAGGGAAAAGATGGCCATACCATTTTCTGTACTCCTTTGAGTTCTTTTCTAATCCCACCGAGTACATTTTGTCGTGCGACCTCGTGGCATACTAGTCTTTCTAGTAAAAATTGCGGCAGAGCATATGGAGGAACTGAACAGCTAAAAACCTTGATATAGGAGAAGTGTTTCTCGATGTACCAGTCTGCCACACTGCCTAGTTTAGCCACAATTTTATCTGAAATTATAGGAGATGGGAGACCAAATATAATAGTGTGCATAGGCACTGTTAACGCTCTGTAATTTGCCTAAGGCTTCGGAGGCAATCACAGAGGTAACCTCGAACTACTTGGAGTATTGGATCTAGCCCTTCAAGACTCAGAGAGGGATCTCTCTTTTCGATTTAACTTGGTTTGTATGGGATGGATATCAGGCTAGCTATGAAAGTATGGGGTTGGGGTTTTTAAATGGTTGTGTATGAACCGATTTTCTTTAACACCTAACTAATCCATCTGTTTAAAACTTGAATACACCCACAAGCCTTACTGCTTTTCATAGCAAATTTCGTTTTTTGACAGAATATGGTGATGGTTCCAATGTACACCATAAAATTACAAATAACTACAAAACAATCCATATTGAGAAACACCTGTCTTCGTCCCTCGTAAATCTGAAGGAGATAGGAAGCCTTATTGCGCACCTTTGAAGCATAGGCCCTCCAGTCTGTGCTTCTAATTTGACAGGAACAACCTTGGAGGAAATGTAACCATGTCTCGAGGGAAATTGAATTTTCATTGACTAAAGGATTACACCTCAACCAAACATCCGTCAGGGCAAGATAGATGTACATTCGAATGAAATTGGTTATCTTTTCCCTCATATTGAATGAAGTTAATAGATCCATGATTTGTTTCACATCGGTGAACTCCTTCTTACCCATACAACTCAACAACAAGTGAAGGGAAACCTTCTCTTGTAATTCTTTGATACGGACACCTAGACCAGATAGAGACTCAACAAGTTTCAAGCAATTGGAGTTCGTCTCAGGAAGGCTGCAAGAAAGAGAGAAAGAAATTATGTCTGAGCTGGCAAGCCATTCTTCATCTGTGAAGGCATGCGTTATGAAATTGTGCTCCATTTCTTTCTTGAGATTCTTGAAACCTGAGTTTTCCTTTCTTATAATCCCATGGAAATTGAAGCCATCTTTGTTGATCCTTACATTAGATGTCATATCTTTATGGATCAAAATAGGATCACAGTCAATATTAGTCTTCTCTGGACCAAGATCGAGATTGATTTCATCCCCATGTGAAATCTGCTGCACAAAATAGCGTCCAACTATCTTCTCCTTCACCATTTCTTCAAAGATTTTACTTTGGTGTTTCTTAAATTGCGCAATGCGATCAACAAAGGTTTCTCTTGCCAAACAGAGTGTGTTGAAATACTCTTCAAAAATTTTCTGAAACAAAGTTCCAGATAGCAGAATTCAAACCCTTTATTCACTCTCATTAATAAATTCCAAATCTTTGAGTTATGACTTCAAAGGGTGTGGCCTTCAAGAATTAAAAGATCTGGACTCCTTGTAAGGTACCTTCCTATCTGCTTGGTCTCTTCGAACATTTGGCATTGTCTTCATTGGTGAAAGTGTAAAACAAAGAGTATCTTAGAATCAACACACTTTCCTTATGCCACTCATGTAGAAATTTATGTTGTAAATATTATAAAACTGTCTGATGAAGTTTCCAGACACAGAGATCAAACAGGATAAAATAATGAAAATTAGAACATGAGGCGTATACTTAAATGCAAATACATTTCGGTTTGTCAAATTAGTTGTTCTGCTTTCACCTTAACTTCTTCTTGAGATTTTAACATCGTTGTCTCCGCAAACTGGAGTGCCTGTTCAACCTTTTGTATATGGGCCTTTTGTTTGGTCAAGAACTTGAGGAAAACCAGCATCTGGCTTTCGACTCACACCTGTAACTCTCATCATATACATCGTGGCGAAATTTTGGCTCATAAGGGTTTCATCTCATACTCTGACTAAGCATGTGCGCGCACTTGGTAACTTGGCTTATCTTTGGCTCCTAAGAATTCGCTAACACAGCTACCAAACTCCTTAGCAATGGATGGAACAAGAAACTGCCTCCAATTTTGTGTTCAAACGGGAGATTGCTAGATGTCCCATGAGGAATTCATGGTAGAAAATAGGCATGCGCCTTTATTTTATTTTTGTCTTCTGTGGGAAATATCCCACATTCACGTGGTAAACTAAAGTTTGGGTGTTTATATGAGCCAACAGTCACGTAGTCTTTCGATGAAGTGAGATCGAGGCTGAGCTTTGGAGTTTGGTGTTGGTGCTGGCGCTGGCGCTGGCTTGTGTGTTTTCTGTTGGTTTATGAAATGGTGCTTGTCCTCGATGTTGAGTATTCAGAGGTTGGCCCTAGTCCAATATAATTTTTGGAAAAATATTTATATTTTGATAAACAAGACTAAAACTCTGCATAAAGGCCGAGGGGCCAATTTTGGCTCAATTCACCAAAAATAGATTATAAAAACCAAATTTGGCTAATAAACCCAACTTTGTATTTACCCACAAGAATAAATTTTTTTCCATTCAAACTAATTCACAATTTTTTGCTAAAAATGCACCGGAACTTACTTTGAAGCTAGCGTGCAGGTACTCATCTGATGCTTGGTCAGTGTCGAGTGCTTTCTGCCGCCTTCACCATGCGTCATGAGCGAAAGCATAATGCCTGAAATAGATAGATATTATTCAGAATATTGATTCCCTATTATATAGGGTTCTAACATAGGCTCCACCTGGGGAAGATAGCTCCGAAGGAGGTTTCTAGAATCCATAGAACTCTGAAAATCACACTCCAACTGATCGTTGGGCTTCCCCCAAACTGTAAACTGAAAATAAAACCATGAAGATACGGAAAATAAAAGGTGCTCATCCTGTTGAGCTTATTGGCACATTCCTACCTATCCTACTTTGCTAACAGTTACTGCTTCAATCAGGTAATGAAAAAGTGCCACTGAAGCCAACCCAGCAGTTGATCCCATGGTTGGGTTTCCTCATCATGCTTGATGAAAATCGAAACTGAAATATGTACTGGCAACTAGTGACATATTTGGTTATTATAGAGAATACATGTTTGAAAACTCAAGCTAACATAAACCTCCATGTAATCTGCTATAGGATCAATTAAAGCATGATGCATGATATTCGTTCCTAGATCTTCTATGACTAGTAGATCAGTTGCATCCTCAAAATCAAACCATGCATCTACAACTTCAGCCTTATACTTGAAAACATAACCATCATCAATCTGCAAATCAATAGGTAGTACGATTTCCTCTTGCTTTGGAGAAGGAAGATTTTCCAAGAATTCTTTGAGATCTAGGAATTATATGACTGGATTTGAGAATCCAAAAGTTCAATATCATTTTCAAACTTTTCAACAACTAGCTCAAGAAAACAAATTTTACTTTTAGGGGAAGATTTTCTCGATTCCAAAATACGAAACACAGTTGTTAAAAAGTCTTCGTCAATGTGAAATTCTGCTAACTTACCCCTGAATTCTTYTATGGMTTCACAAGATATAGGATTTTCCACATACCTTGTCATCTTGAAACATCATCAAGGCTTTGAAATCTGGGTTCTTCAGCAGTGAAGTCGCTTGTGAACTTTGAAGCTTGGGATCTTGAACAATGGAGTCGCCAGGTGAATGGTACAACCTTCCTGTGTTTGGCTTCTGTTCACCATCAGAAGTCAAATTTGAACTTGAAGTGCACCTCTGGAGAAAGTTCCCCAGTGGAGTCGCCAAAATGTTAACGCTCTGTAATTTGCCTAAGGCTGCGGAGGCAATCACAGAGGTAACCTCGAACCACTTGGAGTATTGGATCTAGCCCTCCAAGACTCAGAGAGGGATCTCTCTTTTCGATTTAACTTGGTTTGTATGGGATGGATATCAGGCTAGCTATGAAAGTATGGGGTTGGGGTTTTTAAATGGTTGTTTTGGGACAACGAGGAGGGCCATTGGGCAAATGGGGTCTGCGCTTAAATAGGTGATTCACTCTCATATCTGGACAAATTTCTTACACAGGGCAAGGCAGTGGAAGTGTTGGATCGAATTAAGTTTTAATGATGTCAATTTGAGGAAGAACTAGGGGAGGAAAAAGTGAGCAAATGAGCAGTTAAGAATTCATAAACTGATCTTTTTAGAGGAGGAACATAAAGATTATCACAAGATCAGATGCAGAGTATTGTGCTAATAAATTCTTCTCTGTTATTATCTTCTGACAATAAGAATTGAAAACAAGTGGAAAAATGACAGGAAAAATACTTAGCAGAGAAAAAACGCCACCAACACATCCACACAAGAATCCTGTAAACAACATGCTCATTACTGATAGATCATTTGAAGATTACATAAAAGGTTTTCTGGAATGGCAAAGCCCATGTTCCAGCCAAATGAAAAAAAAAAACACCTCACAGGTCGAACCCACTGTACCTCCAATTCATCCAATATATCCATGTTTATGACCACATTAGATCTTTATGAATCGAACTTCCTCTAGCCTACAAAGGTGGATCGGTTCCTATCTTTTGGATGATATTTTTAATGTTGGGAGTTTGGGATCTCTACTTAATTCCAAAAATAGAAAACAATTAACAAACCAAACCAACACATGTAAATTGTCTTCAAACTGTTATAGCTAATGAAAACAAACTCCTCAAAATCTGGAATGCTGGAGCTGCCATTTATTTTTGACGAGTTCCTTTAGAGCCTAGAATTTCTCTACCACCTGTGACTGTATCATAAAATTGATGACAATTGTAGTAGATTGAACACTGTGTATAAGCCTGATATTTTGTTCACTGCCAAATGTCTCGTGCTCCTTCTTAACCACTCAGACGAATCCCTTTGATTGTTAATCTTCTCATTTAAATGCCTCTGCCATCTCTATCGACATGTAGAACACTGCACCATGCTCCTGTAAATGCTCAACCGCCTCATCTTTTATTCACTAATCTTTCGCCTTATAATCTGGATCTGATTCTCTTTGCCAATTTTGTCATTGCCAGGTGTCTTGGTTCCTTTCAAATTTGCCATCGAATGATCAGGAGAAAGAGAAAATTGCAAGGATAGTGGCTTCACGCGCGAGTGTATGAACTGATTTTATTTAACACTTAACTAATCCATCTATTTAAAACTTGAATACACCCACAAGCCTTGCTGCTTTTCATAGCAAATTTCGTTTTTTGACAGAATATGGTGATGGTTCCAATGTACACCATAAAATTACAAATAACTACAAAGAAGTCCATCTTGAGAAACACCTGTCTTTGTCCCTCGTAAATATGAAGGAGATAGGAAGCCTTATTGTGCACCTTTGAAGCATAGGCCCTCCAGTCTGTGTTGCTAATTTGACAGGAACAACCTCGGAGGAAATGTAACCATGTCTCGAGGGCAATTGAATTTTCATTGACTAAAGGATTACACCTCAACCAAACATCCGCCAGGGCAAGATAGATGTACATTCGAATGAAATCAGTTTGCTTATCCCTCATATTGAATGAAGTTAATAGATCCATGATTTGTTTCACATCGGTGAACTCCTTCTTACCCATACAACTTAGCAACAAGTGAAGGGAAACCTTCTCTTGTAATTCTTTGAGACAGACACCTAGACCAGATAGAGACTCAACAAGTTTCAAGCAATTGGAGTTCATCTCAGGAAGGCTACAAGAAAGAGAGAAAGCAATTATGTCTGAGCTGGCAAGCCATTCTTCATCTGTGAAGGCCTGCGTTATGAAATTGTGCTCCATTTCTTTCTTGAGATTCTTGAAACCTGAGTTTTCCTTTCTTATAATCCCATGGAAATTGAAGCCATCTTTGTTGATCCTTACATTAGATGTCATATCTTCATGGATCAAAATAGGATCACAGTCAATATTAGTCTTCTCTGGACCAAGATTGAGATTGATTTCATCCCCATGTGAAATCTGCTGCACAAAATAACGTCCAACTATCTTCTCCTTCACCATTTATTCAAAGATTTTACTTTGGTGTTTCTTAAATTGCGCAATGCGATCAACAAAGGTTTCTCTTGCCAAACAGAGTGTGTTGAAATACTCTTCAAAATTGTTCTGAAACAAAGTTCCAGATAGCAGAATTCAAACCCTTTATTCACTCTCATTAATAAATTCCAAATCTTTGAGTTATGACTTCAAAGGGTGTGGCCTTCAAGAATTAAAAGATCTGGACTCCTTGTAAGGTACCTTCCTATCTGCTTAGTCTCTTCGAACATTTGGCATTGTCTTCATTGTTGAAAGTATAAAACAAAGAGTAGCTTAGAATCAACACACTTTCCTTATGCCACTCATGTAGCAATTTATGTTGTAAATATTATAAAATTGTCTGATGAAATTGCGAGACACGGAGATCAAATAGGATAAAATAATAAAAATTAGAACATGAGGCATATACTTAAATGCAAATACATTTCGGTTTGTCTTCTTTCACCTTAACTTCTGCTTGAGATTTTAACATCGTTGTCTCCGCAAACTAGAGTGCTTGTTCAACCTTTTGTATACGGGCCTTTTGTTTGGTCAAGAACTTGAGGAAAACCAACATCTAGCTTTCGACTCACACCTGTAACTCTCATCATATACATCGTGGTGAAATTTTGGCTCATAAGGTTTGCATCTCATACTTTGACTAAGCATGCATGCGCACTTGGTAACTGGGCTTATCTTTGGCTCCTAAGAATTCACTTCCATAGCTGCCAAACTCCTTAGCGATGGATGGAACAAGAAATCGCCTCCAATTTTGTGTTCAAACGGGAGATTGCCAGATGTCCCATGAGGAATTCATGGTAGAAAACAGGCCTGTGCTTTTATTTTATTTTTGGCTTCTGTGGGCAATATACCACATTCATGTGGTAAATTGAAGTTTGGGTGTTTATATGAGCCAACAATCACGTAGTCTTTCGATGAAGTGAGCTTGAGGCTGAGCTTTGGAGTTTGGCGTTGGTGCTGGCGCTGGCTTGTGTGTTTGCTATTGGTTTATGAAATGGTGCTTGTCCTCGATGTTGAGTATTCGGAGGTTGGCCCTAGGCCAATATAATTTTTGGAAAAATATTTGTCAAAATATTTATATTTTGATAAACAAGACTAAAGCTCTGCATAAAGGTCGAGGGGCCAATTTTGGCTCAATTCACCAAAAATAGATTATAAAAACCAATTTTGGATAATAAACCCAACTTTGTATTTACCCACAAGAATAAAAATTTTGCCATTCAAACCAATTGAAAATTTTTTGCTAAAAATGCACCGGAACTCGCTTTCAAGCTAGCGTGCAGGTACTCATCTAATGCTTGGTCAGTGTCAAGCGCTTTCTGCCACCTTCACCATGCGTCATGAGCGAAAGCATAATGCCTGAAATAGATAGATATTATTCAGAATACTGATTCCCTATTATATAGGGTTCTAACAGGCACCACTACCCAGTTACAAATTTCATAGAATAAATATTTTGTCTTGTCTTCCCAGAGTTTTGAATGATAAATCTGAATTTGTTTTGCACTATTTGGATTCCAGCTCCATCTCAACAATGGGAAAGGTGTCATGAAACAGATGACATCCATAATATAAGATGACATGAAGAATGAAGTTGATTTCCCTTTGTTTTTTTGTACACGGTATTCTATAATTTCACTAGCCAGATTATCCGACAATATTTTGGCCCAGTCGAAAGATTACCCTTCCGCCACTGTGTGTATCATGGGCACGCATGGACGAAATAAATGGGTTGTATTCTCTTTCCCATAGAGCCTACACATCATCATGGCTACATACATGAACTGTGGTTGTAACGATGAAATTAAGTATGTGCTGTGAGAATCGGCTCTGAACTTTTCGGGGCGGGAATACCAATCTTCGATCAAGTCAGAAAGGATTTTTCCAAATTGATCACACTCCTTATTGTTGAAATCCTCTAAGAAACTGGCATGGTAAGTGAAGTTAGGTGTTGGAGACAACTTATACATCACCTGTATGTTCTCTGGCCAAAATGATCCAACAACTACCTTATGCGAATTGAATATAGTTCTAGTCAGGATATCAACATGATCTAGTGCCCATCCAATCATATCATAATAGGGTAAAATTCATGGCCTTGTTGCTACCTTATTCATCTCCGACTGAGCAACAATATTGTATTTGGTAGACAAGTCTTCCTTTTCGTTGTCACTTGAATCATCTAGGCAGTTTACCAGATCGTACTGCAAGGTGTTGAATACATGCATCCGGGTTTTAACTGTATCTACTCTTCTGGGTGAGGTGTCAGAGATAACTTCTGCATTTTGTCTAGAACTTTCACCTGTCGCTTTAGGCATTTTTTATGGAGCCATGGTATCGAGTCTCATAGTTCTATTATCTGTTACAGAGAATGAGAGTGTAGAAAACCAATTATTTTGCTAAGCCAACTCCGTGAAAGCGAGAATGTAATTCATAAAATGAAAAATTGTCTTTGCCTTAAGCATATCAATCTATGTAGATCTTCACTGAAAATGCGTTTAATTCCTTTAGTAAAAAGATTTGGGTGATAAAGCAGGATCTTATTTGAAATCATTTCTCTAAATCAGCTATTAATGTCATTAATGGTCGATATTTCGTGATCTGGGAAAAGCATAGAGAACACTTGAATTTACTCGCATTTCAAATCAACGACAACTTTACATGAGATAAGATTGCTTAAGGTGTTAATAAATCAAGTTTATCCTATTAATTAATCGTGTTTAACCTTAATCCATTTCGGGGTCTGGAGTCCCAGGCGATCTTATTTCAGTTCAAGCTATGATCCCTGAATTGCGAAATCGCGATTTGATCAATTAATATTAATCAAGTTTAACCTTTTAATTATTCGTGATTAATTACGGCTTTCACGACTTCGGGTATCGAGATTTCAGGTTGTCGTTCGAGACAGGATTCCTGAAATGCGAAGTTGCGATAAGATTTATTTATCGTTAATCATTATTAATTGTTTAATTAGCTCGGTTTAATTTAAGCCGGTTTCGCAATTTCGTATATCGGGAATTTGGTGTTCGCTCGAGGCATGGATCCCCGAATCACGAAGTCGCGATGTGATTAATTTTTATTAATCGCTTTTAATGCTTTAATTAACATGGCTTAAAAATTATCATAGTTTCGTGATCTCACATGTCGGGACATTGAGATTCATTACATGTTGGATTGTTAGGTCTGCAAAACCCCGAGACCCAACATCTTGAAGATTGTCTTTAGTGATTTGACCTTTCGACTAGTGGGGGGATCCATAAGTTTTAATCATTTTAGGATCGTTGTATTAAACGGAAGACCCCATCAATGGTGATATCCAAGTGCACGTTTGTCTTTATTTAGTGCCTTTATTTAGTGCCTTGCGGGATGAGAAGAACAATAGACCAAGTGCCTTTATTGGGTAAATGGAGTCATTATTGAATTTTTGTGAAACACATTCTGAAAGAGGGCACACAGAAGGACCTAATATTTCATCCTTATCTCTGGAAACTTTCAAAACTTAATAATTTACTGCTCTTGAGTTTAGGCTTATCAATAGCTTCCTTTTCTTAAAACTGACTTCAGATTTGCTTAAGATAACCAAAACAACCTTAATTGTTCTAGGAGGCTTTGTTCAATTTTGTTTGCATCAAGGTAAATTAATTTCAGTGTTTTTAGTCAGGGAGTCTCGTGTTAGCTTAGAATGTAGATCTAGTCGAAAAGAGAACTAATTACCAGAGTACATTATAATTCATGTATAACAGCCTTGCAGATATCGTAAACATTGCTTCACTGCCAGCGAGCCTGTTCAGTACCACAGTGAAGTTATCTAATTTCCCATATTGAATTTCCTTTCACCACTTCAATTAGTAATTGTGCATTTAAATGCTGAGATGAGGGCAATCATTTAATGAATTTCCTTTGATCATCTCTTTTTTGGACTAGATGGGGGCAATCATTTTATGAATTTCCTTTCACCATCTGTCTTATATTTTTAAAACATGAAGTGGGGGAAATCAATTTGTATACAATATACCAGGGATGATATCTACTTATAATTTAGAAACAGAGGCCTGTCAACTCACTTTGATTACTCTGGACTAATTTTCTTCTGACCTTCAAGACATCTTTTCCTATCAGGAAGTTCTCACGGGAGTTTTGATTTGCCAGGGACTTTCCTTGAGAGAAACTAATTAGTTTAAACCTGTTAGAAGGGCTAAGAGAGTCGGGATTAGCCTAGACATACTTTTTGTTCTGTTAAAGTAAGAGGAACCATAAGAACTTTTTACCTATTCTCGTTTTTTAAGATTTGTTTGTCAGTTTTCAGAGCTAAGGTGAGACCCTTTTTCCTCTATGAAGACCATGGGATGATATCAAGAATAACATGAACATACAATTTTGAAAATGAGTGGGGGGGGGAAATGAGGGTTCAGATGTTCTGTTCTAAGTACGGTCACTCCTATGCAAACTTTATACTCAAAACTTGGAACTTTTTCTTTTAGGTCTTCTTATTGCTCATTTTTTATTACAAGTTTTATTTCATTTTTTATTTTATCCAGAGAAACTCTTGACAATTAAAACGTAAATTTCATTCCTTTGGGTATATATTAAGTGACAATATTTGTACATATGAGACCTCTGCCATACTAAGTGATACTTCTTTGAAAATTTAAATATGGCAGAAGCTCATACCTTAGATTTAATCTTATATTTTCTACCAAGTAAACTATTTATTTGTCACCTATTTCGAGAGAAAGTCAATATTCTAATATGCGAAGGTCAGTTCCTGCAGTATTTTGTCTCTCGGCTATCGACAAGTATCCTTCATAACAATAATATGAAAAATGTCAGGAACTTACACAAACCAAAACTCTGCGTGTTACTTATTTTTGTATTTTCTTTTTTTATGAAATCAACTAACCTGATTTTGTTTACAGCGAAAGTAAAAACTTACCAAAAAGTGAAAAACTATGAATCAAAATGAAGAAAACAAACCGGTATATACAGTGAGAGTTTGGAAACCAATTATTGCATAAAATTCTTAAGGTAACGCCCGTTGATAGGGGCGTTGAGGATTTTACCATCCATATTTTCTAACAAAAATGAATTCTTCCATTAAGAAGTTGTGACTTTGAAAGGTCCACACCAGATATGGTCGAATTTTTTGTGCTTCCCTGAGTCCTCCTTTCTAGCATCCCACTTTAAAACCAGGTCACTAGGGAGGAATTCTCTATCTTTAGCTTTTTGGTCAAACATGGCTTTCATGTTATCCTGATACCTTTGAAGTTTTTAATCCACTTCAGCCCTATTTTGCTGATTTCAATCAGTTGATTTATTCTTTTGGTGACATGAGTTGGCTCTTCCTTTTCATCTTGCTAGAGTTTCATTATAGGAAGAGCCAGGTTTATGGGTAGTACCACGTCAGTACTGTACACCTTTTGAAAAGGGGACGTCCCAATCGACTTCTTGGTACCTATCTGATTCACCCACAAAGCATATTTCAAATGCACATGCCAAGCTTTCTTATTTTCGTTCAACACTTTCCTAATTATGGTGATCAAGATCTTATTTGATGATTCAACTAATCCATTTCTTTGAGGATAGTACATTGTGGAATGGCCCAGTACAATATTGTATTTTTGGCACAAACTGACCATCACCATATATTTAAATTCCTGGGCATTATCTGTAAATATATTCCGAGGACAACCAAATCTGGATAAAATGTTTTCCTCCAAGAAGTTTATCACCACCGAATCTGTATCATTTCTGGTTGAAATGGATTCTACCCATTTGGTGAAATAATTCGTAGTGGTTAGGATCCACTTGTGTTGCGCACTAGAGTGGGGATTGATTTCACCGATAAAATCCAGCCCCCATTGTTGGAATGGGGCTTTTGTTTTAACTGGGACCAAAGGCAATGCAGGAAGCGTCTGCTTGCTTGAAAATAGTTGGCAGGGATTACAGGCTCTAACTTTAGCACTCACATCAACGAATAATTTAAGCCAATAATATCCTGCTCTCGGGATTTTATAGGTTGTTTCTCTCCATGTGTGATGTCATCCACACACTCCTTCGTGAAATTCGTTTATAACTCTCTCTATTTCAAATTCTACCAAACAACTCAGTAAAAATCCTAGAGGATCATTCCAATATAATTGTCTATCCATGATACAATATTTTACTGCGTGCACTTTAACGTTCTGGATTTAGAAGGAGTCACATCATATGGGCACTACACAGTTAGAAGGTAAAAGACTATATCTTTATACCAAGATGAAGAAAATAACTTATCCTTGATTTGAGTTGTGGGTATCTGATCGTCGATTTCATCTATGTCCATAAATCCTTTGCACTCTTACAGGTTGTTTATTCCAAGCACTATGAAATTAGATTCAGATAATATCTTAGCCAAACCCCGTCCTTTGACGAGATTTGTTGGTTTCACCTCTAGATCAAATTCTTGAATTTTAGCAAGCCATCGAACCCTCCTTCTGTCACTATCGGGTTGAACCAGTATATCTTTAACAAAACTGATGGGTACATATGAAATTATTTTAGAATGTAGTATATAGGTCCTGAAATCCTTTAGGGCTTTCACCATTGCATAGGCCCGCTTTTACATTATATCATATCTCAACTCTGCGTCTCTAAGGATTTTACTGAAGAATGATATTGGTTTTTCGAACCCTTCTTCATTCTTCTGTAGGAGTACTGCAACAATTGTGTGTTCGGATGCGAATGAGAAAATTAATAATTCTTTCAGATAATCTGTGCTTGCTAGCACCGACGCTTCACCTATGACCTTCTTGATGCGTTCAAATGATTCTTTCACTCCAGTCGTCCATTTAACCTCGTTGTCCTTCTTAAGCATATCTGTAATCAATTTCACGATTTCAACGAAGTTTGGGATAAATCTTCTTAAAAAATTAATTTTTCCTAAGAATGTCTGAATTTCTTTTCTATTTATAGGAATATTGATAATATCTATAGCTTCAACCCTTTTCAGGTCAATTTTAATTCCATCTCGAGATACTATGTGGTCCATTAGTTTACCTTCTTGCATTGCAAAGTGAGATTTCTTGGGATTTAAAGACAAACTGAATTTTCGACATTTTTCAAACGTCTGTTTGAGGTGTGCCAGATTTTCTGCATCAGATTTAGAAAATACAGTTTGATCATCAAGATAAATGACAACGAATTTATCTCTTTCACAGACAAAGGTGATGTCCATAGCTCACTAGAATGTGGAACCTACGTTCATTAAACCAAATGGAATTTTGTCATACATAAAGGTACCCCATGGGGTGGTGAACGTTGTCTTTTCTTTATCATCCTCGTGTACTGCAATTTGATTGTAGCCTGAAAAGCCATCAATCATAGACATTCTATTTGCTCCAACTACCTTTTCCAATACGTGATCCATTTTAGGTAATGGATAATTATCTTTGAGAGATGATTTGTTTAAATTTTTGAAATCTACACACAGTCTGATTTCACTGCTTTTCTTTTTGACTGGAACTATCTTAGCCTCTAGGAGTTTTTTTACTTCCTTTTCTATTATAGGCAGTAGTATGAGATTTATCTGTCTGAGATTTTTCCTAAATAGTTTAACACCCTTCTTTAGAGGAATTTTGTGTTTGATTATGGTGGTATCATAAGTTCCTAATTCATCATAATACCAGGCAAAAACGTCATATTGTTTGAGTAACTCTGCATATTTTCTTTTTATTTCAGGGGGAAGGTATTTAGATATTATTACCAGCTTAGGATTTTCCTTGGTGCCTATATCACAATCTTCAACCTCTTCAGGCTGAGGTTGCAAGGTAGACTTTAATGGAATTTCATCGTGATAAAATAATCTCTCCAAAGAAATTAGTCCCTTAGGGATCTGATTATTTTTTAGCACTAACATGCGATGATTGACGATATTATCTCGGAACTCCTAAGGGTCTTCCCCTTCCTGCATGATCCAAGAAGGGTCATTATGATTTTCTTGGTCAATATGCATTTCAACAAAGTCGTCCACCATTTCTAGGAATTGTCTGATCTGTTCATCATCTTCGAACACCTGCCAGTGTTGTATATTGTTCAGTATTGAGGGTATGTGCCTCATTTCTATGTGATACTTCAATTTGAAAACAATAGGAGGTACAAACGTTGAGGCTGCTTTAGCCAATGAATCCTCCCGTTGATTTTCTGTTTTGGGGATGTAGTGAACATTAACTGACAATAAAAAAAATTCCATCAGATCCTAGGCACAATTTCTGTAAGACCTCAACCTCAGGTGTTTGGCCTGGTATTTTCGATTTATCTATTTTACTATTAACTCCGCATCACCATAGACTTCCAAGTTTTTAATTTTCAGCTTTCTGGCAACCTCTAATCCTAAGACCATAGCTTCGTATTCACATACATTGTTGGTGTAATCGATGTCCCATTGTAACCTGTAAGATAAAGGGATAACAAAATCGTCTCCAGGTGCTACAAAAAACACTCTAGCTCCTGGTCCTTCACATGACGAAGCACCATCGAAATACATTTTCCAAACTCCAGTACTATATACATCTTTATTTGTTTTTTCTATTTTTTTTTTCTGTACAATTTTTTTCTATACTTTCATCTATACCATCGTCAATAGATAAAATACAATTTCCTAAATCCTGATCTATGACATAAACATGGTAATTATTTGGGTTATGTGGATCACTTACTGTAAATGCAAGCTTTGTTTCTCTGTACAAGCGGGTGAACTATCTGCCGAAGATCAAGATTGTAGCATATGTCATGTCGAGCTGAAGGGATCCTCCAAGCTTAGCGCCCCAAGACCTGGATAACAACATGCCATACTTTGGAGGGATATCAACAATAACCACATCCATAAAAACACTTTTTACTGGAACTTGTGAAAGATTAACCACTAAATATTTAATCATGCCCATACATTTAAATTTTCTCGAATCAAAGGAATACAAATATTTGTATGGTCTGGTAATTTTGAGACCAAGTCTATCCATAATAGCTTTGGGCATCACATTATGGGAATCTCTAGAATCCAACATGCAATTATGGTGCAGATGATCATGCACAGTTAGTGTAATGTAGAAAGGGGCGACAGTATCTCTGGCACCTTCAAAATGTGGACAAAAAATTGTGTTTAGTTTATCATCTTCCAAATTTATAACATCGGTCTCACTTTCAAAATCTGAAAATTTATCATTTTGGCAATTTCTTTTCTGTATGTGGGGTTTTTTGCCAGTTTAACCAGAGGTACGAGAATCTTGATTTTATTAATCTCATTTTCTAGGTTGAAAATTCCCGTTGTCTTATCAAATTCTCTGGTTTGGATCTCTATCTCCCTTTTTTCTGATTTATTGGTTTGTGTTGCTTTCGTTTCAGCTGTTTTTGTCTTGACAGTTTGTATTTCAGTTGTTTTTATTTTGGCAGTCTGTGAGTCATATCCTTTTATTTTGGCAATCTGTGTTTTAACCTCTTTTGGATCTAGCTCATCTACTTCACCTCTCAACAAGATTTTCTTCAGTTGGGCAGTTGTCATATTTTTCTTTCTAGGCCTTAAATTATACTTCTGTTGTAGCTCGACCATTATATTATCGACCATTCCTTGATAAGCAAAATCTTATGTAATACTTATGCTATCCTCCTTATTAGACATTTGTTCCGCATTTAAAGACCTTTCATAATATTGCCTCGTCAAATAAGGTCATTGACAATCATCGCCAAGATTATTCATATCTTCCTCTAACTCCTCAAATTCCTGCATGCCATCTCCTCCTATAAAATTTTCATTTTTAAAGGGGGCATGAATATTTTGATCTTCATTTTTAATTTGTCTTGGTTGTATTTGAGGGTTAGGGTTCCTTCTGAAATGTTTTTTGGTGAACTGCTCTGCTTTAGATTGATCCAGTTCCATCTTCGAAATTTTGTTCGATAGTTCTTTAATTATTTTTTCCATATCATCCATCTTATCTGCCAAGGACCTCCCTTATCCAAAGGGTCCTGCTTGTTCTCTATATCATCTAGTGTATTTATTTCCCATTACGACTTTAGTTTTTAAATTTCCCAATGCCATCATATTTGAATCTATTTCTACAACATCGTCTTGCATTCTAGTTAGGTCAGCAACTCTCCTTTCCCTCAATAATAGAGCGAAATCGGGCTCGAAAGCCCTGATGAAAGTTACTTTCGTTGCGGGTTGGGAAGGTTTAACTTCAACTAGGTTCTTGTTATATAGTTTATTAAATATTTGTGTGAATTCGAGAAATGTTTCAGAATTTTTCTTTCTCAAAGCTCCAAACTCGGTTAAATAATAAAGATGATATTTTATTTCTCCCCATTGTATGAGAAAAGTTCTTTCTAACTCGTCATATGATCCTATCGAACCCGTCGAGATTCCTCGGAACCAGGTTCTTACCCGTCCTTCGAAATTTTGGACTAACAGTCGTGAATAAACATCCTCGTGCTCGAGGCCAAGAATGTCGGTGAATTCATCAAAGAAATTTATGTGCTTAGTCACAGTTAGGTCTCCCTCTCCCGTAAACTTTGGCAGGTTTTTCATATAGTTTTTAGGTAAATCATGGAGGGGGAATGGGAGGACCAAATGAGCATATGTGTCATCTAATTTAGAAAAAATTCTAGGAGGTGGGTGTGGTCCATGACTGCCCCCCCCTCCTCCTCCGACACCATGTCCTCCTCCACCTCCTCCACCTCCTCTGCCTGCACCACCTCCTCCGAAAACAACCATTGACAATCTAGGGGATGAAACTTGGATATTGTAGAGAGGGTTTTCAAAGACGTGAAGCGACCTTTCGGCTACTTAAGGATGAATTAAAAGAGGTTTTGGGAACTGACTGTCAAGAGACAGAAAAACTGAAAAGGGAGGAAATGAGGGACGAGGATTGGGTTATTCAGACTTGCAAGATGTGTAAACAGTAGAACCAGCTGGAGTTGAATCAGAGTGTATGATATATTCTTCGAAACTTCGGGAAGTTGGAAACTTTACTTCAGGAACTGATGGAACATCAATCGAAGAAGGTATCGAGATAGGCTCTTTACCCTTATTGGTAAAGGAGATAATTGAATCGGTTTTGGCCTTTATCTCGGATAAAACCAATCTGGGGTTTATGATTTCAACTTCAATTTTATCAGCCGATGTTTCTTCAAAAAGGATTTGGGTGGAAACTTCTTGTGGAGTTAACGGTTCAAGTGGAACATTATCATTAGACTGTGTGGGTTTGGGTTGGTAAACTTTACTTGTGGACACAGTGGTTTACTTAAGGTATCCCCTTGGTTCTAAAAATTTTTCAGGGTCGGAAATGGGAGTGGTCTGCTCACCATCTAGGTTTTGTCTAGTATTCCTTCAACTGAATGCCATTTTGTTAATTTTGGAGTTGCCAAGTGAAAAAATAAAAAACGAATCCTTATAATGTATTCAATCTTTGTTCACTATCAAAGAGAGAAACTTACAATGTCATTCTCCCAAGGAAAACAACTTCGTTTCTCCGTCCCCGGCAATAGCGCCAAAAATATGTTGTTCCCGAGTTTGTACTTAAGGCTCAAAGCACAATGTCAAGCATCAGGAAATGAGGAAAGTTTGAAGTTTTCTTTTTCTATATCGGTTATGTGAGAACAATTCCTTAAATTGAATTAATAGTATGACAACTCATAGGCCATTTTTCGTGTCTGAGTAAAATTTGAAAATATTGGATGTAATGAGAAAAAAACATAAATCTATTAGACAAAGCAAGGCATCAAATACAAAAGAATTTTACTTTGTTACAGAAGAAGAAAATAGATAATGTAACCTTAAATGAAGCATAAAATGTAGTAATCTAATTAATTCACAGGTCTTGTATTAAATAACAATAAATACAGAGGAAAATTTGTTTGTTATTAGACAACTGAATGAAATATAACCACAATAGATGTTGTACTAAATTACAATGAGGCATTGATCAAGGAAATATATGAAAAGATGTTAGAATGGGAAAGACAAAAGAACACATAAATCAAATGGATGAAATGTGGAATCTCTGGTTTGCACTTGTATTAATTCTCAATGAGGATATTTTTCTCGATTACAATTGGCAAGAAGAAGCCGTTGTTCATTCTTTCGAATATGCATTTATACAATAGTCTTCAACCTCAAATGGTTGGAATTCTTCTATCTCTAGAATAATTAAAATTACAAAATATGGAAGCTGAAACTCGTTGTTTGCATTCTTCTTGATCTTCTCGTTATGCTGGCAGGTGCGTTTTATTTTCCTGTCTTCTAGCCCCGACATAGATAATGTACATAGACTGTATCATTGATTTCCAGGAGTACTACCCTTTCCCTGCTCAAGACATTTGATGCATCTGCCCACAAATTGAGCTACCAACTTGTAGGATTATGTCACATTATTGGCCTAAAAATGTATAATTTCTTTTCCAGCTAAGGCAATCTCTCTTCTATCTGTCTATCTTCTGAAATAATAGACTGCAGTTGTAGATTAGGATTCACTAGCCATCTATCTATTTGAGCAATATCATCCTGTTTTATCTGTGATATTTCGGCTTGGGCTTCTTCCGTGTTTGTCTTAATGTCGAGCAGATGTTTGGATATATAAATCTGACCCAGTGTTCCAGAACTATATTCTTTATTAAGGCCCAATCATTCCTGTTTGAATAATCCAAAAGTTTCTTCACAAGATTCTTTCACTTCTTTAGTCATTTTCCCGCCTTCGGCTATGTTAGACTCCCAAGTCTTCAATATGATATTGCCTCTGGTCTGCTCTAAAATGGACAATCTGGAAGACATAGCTATTCCTTATTTTTCCAATGATATAACCGCTTCTTGGAAGGTAGTTCAGGCGATGATAGCCCCTCTCTCTCTTAAAACAATATTACTTAATGCTTGATCTATCACCCGAAAATTATTTTGGATGATTTCTAACTTAGAGAGCAGGCTTAGTTGTGCTTCTTCTAGTTTCTTTCTCACTTTTAGTGCTTGAGATTGGAACATTGTTACATCTATAATCATGCTTTCGGTAGAACTTAATTTGGCTTGCGATTGTTGTACCAACTCCTCTTGTTGGATGACCCATCCTTGGTTTGCTTGGGTAGTCTTGCGTATCTATTCAAGGTAGGTTTTAAGTTGTTGGATTTCTTGTTTTTCGTTGTCTCTCATCTATTCAAATCCCTTGTTGACCTCACTTATGACGTCCTCTGCTACAGTCTTTATTTGTTTTTTTAATTGGTTTATTAACAGGTCTTTTTCCTTCAGTCGTTATTTTAAAGTTCCAACCAAATACTGGTTGGTTGTTTCATAAGCCCCCAATGAACCTATTATTTATTCAATAAATTCTACCTCTTCTAAGGCCTCTCCATTAGTTAGTACTCTGTATATTTTCACTGCTGCACCCACCCTTTGGTGTGTTTCTTTCTTCACCACAACTTTCCTTTTCTTGCTGAAAAAGAAATCGGTAGGAGGTATCTCTTCTATAGGAATTGGCGCTAGATCTTATATGAATATTGTCTCTGTATCGGGGTTTCCTATGGTAGACTGTAAAGGTGTGATAGACTGAATGGGGCTACCGATTTATGTAGATGATTGTTTTCCAGTTGCGTCTGTAGTTGATTTATCTGGTGTAGCCAACGACTTATATTCTCCCTTCTTTGTTAGTGTCTCTACTTGATTTTTGGCCTGATTACCCGATATATTTGTCTCTAGGGTCTCTTTTTCTAAGTCGAGACCTCAGTTTTCTCTAAGTTTTCCTGGGTTTGTTGTTTTCTAGAGTTTACGGCTTCTAAACTTCGGGTCTCTGTTTTTTGTGTATCTGAAGACGTCGAGACTTCCCCTTGTAACACTTTAGGGAGGCTACTTCTTCGGTGCCTCTGAAAGTCATAGAATTCAATCATTATTACGGGTGACAAAACTTGAACCCGACCTAAGACCTCCAGATAAGATCTCACTCCTCGAAAAATCTTGTCTTGAGGAGAATCCTCTTGTTCATACCTTTTCAGATCACAACTGGTCATGTGATTACCCACTACCTTTTACGGGTCATGCTTCTTGAATTCAATGTTTCCTGCTTTATTTCTTCTAAGGCCGCGACCTCCACTTTGGAGTGGCCGAAATCCAATAAAGAAAATGCACCAATGTATAAGGGAAAATATGGCCATACCTTTTTTTGTACTCCTTTGAGTTCTTTGCTAATCCCGCTGAGTACAGTTTGTCGTGCAACCTCGTGGAATACTAGTCTGTCTATTATAAATTGCGGCAGAGCATATGGAGGAACTAAACAACCAAAAACCTTGATATAGGAGAAGTGTTCCTCAATGTAATAGCCTGCCACACTGCCTAGGTTAGCCACAATTTTATCTAAAATTCTAGGAGGTGGGTGACCAAATATAACAGTGTGCATAGGCACCACTACCCAGTTACAGATTTCATAGAAGAAATCTTTCGCCTTGTCTTTCCAGAGTTTTGAATGATAAATGTGAATTGGCTCTGTGCTACTTGGATTCCAGCTCCAACCCATCAACGGGAAAGGTGTCATGAAACAAATGGTATCCATAATATAAGCTGACATGAAGAATGAAGTTGATTTCCCTTTGTTTTTGTGTGCCCAATATTCTGTAATTTCACTAGCCAGATTGTCCGACAATATTTTGGCCCAGTCGAAAGAAAAACCTCCCACCATTGTGTGTATCATGGGCACCCATGGAAGAAAGAAATGGGTTGTATTCTCTTTCCCATAGAGCCTACACATCATCATGGCTACATACATGAACTGTGGTTGTAACGATGAAATTGAGTATGTGCCGTGAGAATCGGCTCTGAACTTTTCGGGGCACGAATACCAATCTTTGATCAAGTCAGAAAGGCATTTTCCAAATTGATCATACTCCTTCTTGTTGAAATCCTCTAAGAAACTAGCATGGTAAGTGAAGTTAGGTGTTGGAGACAGCTTATACATCACCTGTATGTTCTCTGGCCGAAATGATCCAACAAATACCTTCTGTGATTTGAATATAGTTCTAGTTGGGATATCTACATGATCTAGTGCCCATCCAATCATATCATAATAGGGTAAAATATGTGGCCTTGTTGCTACCTTATGCATCTTTGACTGAGAAAACATATTGTATTTGGTAGACAAGTCTTCCTTTTCGTTGTCGCTTTTATCATCCTAGTAGTTCACCAGCTCATATTGCAAGGTGTTGAATACATGTGTCCAGGTTTTAACTATATCTACGCTTATGGGTGAGGTGTCAAAGATAACTTATGTGTTCTGGCTTGAACTTTCACCGATCGCTTTAGGCATTTTTCGTGGAGCCATGGTATCGAGTCTCAGAGTTATATTATCTATTACAGATAATGAGAGTGTAGAAAACTAATTATTTCGCTAATCCATCTCCGTGAAAGCGAGGATGTAATTCAAAAAATGAAAAAACTTCTTTTCCTTAAGCGTATCAATCTGCACAGATCTTCACTGACAATGCGTTTAATTCCTTTAGTCAAAAGATTTGGGTAATAAAGCAGGATCTTATTTGAAATCATTTCTCTAAATTAGCTATTAATGTCATTACTGGTCGATATTTTGTGATCTGGTAAAAGCATAGAGAACACTTGAATTTACCCACATTTCAAATCAACGCCAACTTTATAGGAGATAAGATTTCTTAAGGTGTTAATAAATCAAGTTTATCATGTTAATTAATCGTGTTTAACCTTAATCCATTTCGGGGTATGGAGTCTCGGGCGATCTTATTTCAGTTCAAGCTATGATCCTCGAATCGCGAAATCGCGATTTGATCATTAATATTAATCAAGTTTAACCTTTTAATTAATTGTGATTAATTACGGGTTTCACAACTTCGGGTATCGAGATTTCAGGTTGTCGTTCGAGACAAGATTCTCGAGATGTGACATTGCGATAAGATTTATCGTTAATAATTATTAATCGTTTAATTAACCCAATTTAATTTAAGTTGGTTTCACAATTTCGTATTTTGGGACTTTGGTGGTCGCTCGAGGCATGGATCCCCTAATTGTGAAGTCGCGATGTGATTAATTTGTATTAATCTCTTTTAATGATTTAATTAACATGGCTTAAAACTTATTGTAGTTTCGCGATCTCACATGTCTGAACATTGAGATTCATTACATGTTGGACTGTTAGGTCTGCGAAACCACGAGACCCGACATCTTGAAGATTGTATTTAGTGATTTGACCTTTCGACTAGTGGGGGGATCCATAACTTTTAAGCATTTTATGATCGTTGTATTAAACGGAAGACCCCATCGATGGTGATATCCAAGTGCACATTTTTCTTTATTTAGACAATAATTAAACTTATTTAAGTCTAATGTTTAAAAAATATATATGTTTCAACATGTAGGAGCATCAAACCATCATCTTTCTTTATGATTCACCTTGCCCTTTCCCTTGTGTACGTGATATTGATGTTTACCTCCAAGCTTCCCTTCATCAAGTAGTCTGCGTTGATCATTAATCAGTAAGCCACATAAAACTTCAAAGGTATAGTCCTTATCATCTTCCTTTCATGCCTTCCAGTCGGTGCGAAAATTTGAAACGAACATGTCGAATGGTGTTCTCAGATTCATCAGGACCAACTCGATGAGTTGTCCAGATTTTTTCAGATAATCTTTTCCACATTCACCCAATTTCAACTGTAGTTCCTTTACACACACCAAATGGTCCTCGATTCTATCAAAAAAATGGGTATTGAAAGAGATCAACTCTTTCTCTAACTGCATGACATGGCTCTCATTGAATTTGTCGAACATAGACTTCAACTTTTGGACTTGATGAGGACAATTGATTCCACTGGTATGGAATGAAGTCTCTTGTGAGACATAGGCCATGATGACTCCCACAACCTCATCCTTCTTACCATCAACAATGAACTTCATCTGATCATTTGTCAGATATGGAATTGCAGTATTCTTATATTTCCAGAGTCCTTTCCTCTTTAGTAGAATTCCCATGTTTGGTGCCCAGAAAACATAGTTTGATCCATTCTAAACAACGAGATCGATTTTCGAAGCCATTTTCAATATATTAACAAATCTAATTTGTTTAAAAGGTTACAGTCAACAAATCATCGACCCAGAGTCAATCGCATGATGGATCTGACTCAACAATATTTGCAGACAATAGGCGAGGTCTTAAACCATGTGCTCTAATACCATGTTGGGGAAGAAGGTGTAACCTGGTACAAAAAAATAAACATAAATGTAGAGAGTTGAAGGGGAGTAACATCAAAGAGAACATGTGGTGTCTAAAGATACTGTACAACACTTAAGCACAATACATTTTGATCATATCATCACAATGCACATTGAACATACACTATTCATCTTCATATTCACATACATATAATGACCCATGGGGTTTGTTATATATAGCCTCAAGATCTAACCAACTTCCTTAAAATTGGGAAGATCTTGTCCACATACAATCATCGATGGTTAGAGTTGACTCCGTTAAATCCACATTGTCTAGTTGTCTCAACAAGGATGCTTGACCTGACCGTCCATCCACCCAATTCCTAGTTGATAGCTCAGTCGGTCGATCCAATGACCAAATGTCTTTAACTATTGATCGGTTGTCCGACTGATAGGCTTTGTCAACTACTCGATTGACTAAATCTAGGAGAAGTATGATGAACCATTAGAACCCGAGGTTCCAATAGACATGCCACCTCTATTTGTAATTCTAACATGGCATATGCAAGACACACACACATATATAAACACATTGTTATCATTATAAAAAGAAAAAAACATGCATTTATAAATATAACCAACTTAGATCCATTTCAACCTCGAATCTATCAAGTGTCAAGAATGATCAAATCCCTTAAGGTGCAAAATCTTGTAGAAATGTGTGCACCTCGAGAAAATTGATTCTTCTCATAGCTAGATAAATTTGGGATTAAGACAGATATTTGATAATGAAAGTTTCCAACACAAGTGACACCATTCATGTAAATGTTTCTTTTGAACATTCCCTTAACATTATGCAAAAATAGAGAATCAACATCACATTATATCCACACAATATGTAAAAATATAAAATCAACATCATAGTATAACCATAAGAATGTCTAGCAGCCCCAAGTGTCAATTCATGCATGCACATGAGAGTTGGGAATTAAATCTCGTGCAAAGAAATTTTCTTTGACATTCATTCTCATTGATGTTGAGATTTATCATCAATACAATGATGATGTAGTGTGTCACATGTGGTATTATTTCCTTGCTCTTGGTTTTGGGGCTCAAGTTTTTAGTCGACCCTTTGGTCTTTGATTTATTAGGCGTTGGGAGTTTGGAGATTGCAGTGTCGATTTTTGGGACACAAGCTATATTGATAGCTTGGTGGATGAAGGGCTTTGAAGCTTGTGTGTACCTTGGGGGTTTCACACTGTAGAGGGCTTGGCTTAGCTTTGTTGTGACTTAAGAGTCATCATGGCTCATTTTCACTACCAAAATAGGTTGTTGTGTCCTGTGTGATTTATCAAATTAAGTGATGAATTAGGAGGTGTGAATACGAGGTATTAGCGGTTCATTGTGAACTAGGAAATTTGTCTTGCAAATGGATTCAATGGAAAGAAGAATGGGATTACAAGGGAATTGTGAAAAATAAAGTTAGGGATTAGGGTGCAATTGAAACAACCACTAAAATGTGAGCAATCATAGAAATGGAGCAGGTGTTCACACTGTTTATGCACATCCACATAGGGAAATATGTGGATATTGAGGCTATATTGGGTTCTCTATTCTCTATGTTCTCTTGAATTGTATCTCATATTTAGATTTTAAAAGTAACTTTGTAGTCCCCTCCTACTTTTGTTTTTGTTGGGACCTCTTCTCACTTTGTCTCTTCATGGGTAAAGGAGGAGGCTCTATTGTAGGTGAGGCCAACATAGTGGAATCGACAAATGTGGATATGTGCTCAATCAAGCATCCTTTGGAAACTCATGTTGGCAACAAAGAAGCCACCCCCCATGGACCAAATTCTTAAAAAACTTTTGTTTTTTCATGTATCAGGAATTTTTTTCTATTAAACTAGTTTGTTAGGTAGTATATTTACCAAGTCCATAAGTATAGTATGGATAGGTTGAGTGAAGATACAAGAAATTTTGAACTTTTTGGCTAGCAAATTGTGGCCTTTTTCATTCTCAAATATATTATCTTGTTGTATGGTTTGGTTTCAACCCTCTTTTAGTTGAATCGGGTGTCAAAGAAGTAAAAGGAGCAAGCCATCGAAACTCTATTCCTTCCTCGAAAGCGTGCCAACCCAACCCTACAAACGGAGGCTTCTTGAAAGCCCCTAACCATCTAGGGGCGCGCGAGCTTTTAAGGCCTTAAATTAAAGGTTCCTGTTCCCCTATCTTTTTAAGGCATTGTTTTTCTATCAAGAAGTTAGATATGGAACCCATTCAATATAACACCATATCTAAGCCAAGTTGACACCAGTGAAAAGAGAGCCTACATCATTAGCAGCCAACCACTTTCCAAAGTCCTGATGAAATTCGTTATTGTTTAAAAAGTAGAAAAACAATATTGATGTAAAAAGAGAAAATCTTGAAAATATTGGTATGATTTTCTTTTTCTTGATATTAAACTCATTCAAGTAGAAAAAGTAAAGTCCATAAAAATGTTTTTAAGCATGAGGGAACTCTCATTGAAGACTAATGATGGGTATGGATTTAAGAACTATAATACCATGCACAAAGGAGTAGAAGTACTTATAAATATAGAATATAGATTGGGAAGTGTAATTTATCTATTAAGGTTATATTGACAGTTTAATATTGTTTTTTATATCATTATAGGGTTTTTATATATTAAGAAAATTTTACTTTACACCATATTTTCATATTTTTCAAAAGAACATTAATATTGGGACTTTTGACACAACCATGTTTTTTTTGGTTGTTAATGAATAACATTTTTTAAAACTAAAACTCCCTTCCTATTTTTTTTCTTTGGCCATAGTGAGGTCAATCTCTTAAGGTATGTCACGTTGATCTATCATTGGATCACAACCAAACCCACAAAATAATAAATAACAATTTTTAGGTAAATGTAAATTATTTTCTTAATATGTGGGGAGTTATAAACCCCAACTCCACATCCATGTAACAAATCCAACTTTAATGTGGAGGTGATTCAATCTTGACCAACTCATACACATGATTAGGGCTCTATGTTTGTCGGGGTTTGAACTTGAGTAATTATCGCGATGATATCTTCCTTGACTACTAAACCATAGTACACCAAACTTGTTAATCAATAACATTGACATGGATATGGAGAGTTCCAACATCCTAGAGGCATATAAAGTTAAGGTCGTGCATTTGCTTGAAGATCTAACCTAACCTAACATAGTGGGTTGAATTTACACACCATTTGATCATGCATTCACACACTATAATCGAGATGGTGAATACACCCTTTTATTATTTGCAAGTACAATAGATAATAGTTGTTGTCACACTTAATTCTGTCAAGAACTATCATATTACTTTTTATACATTAAAAGTACCAAAAAAAAAAAATTTGATCTCTTTCTACAAGAACTATCATATTTTTTATACATTAAAAGTACAAAAAATAAGATTATAATACATGTTTATTTGATCTCTTTATACCGTATTTCATCTTATTTGTTTTAAATTCATTTTCAATCACTTCCTACTATTATTTTTTTTAAATTAGGTTGAACTACAATTAATGCACACAATCCATATTCACAATTACCTTATTTCCCTAATGTATCCTTGGGAGGCTTTTTTTTGCAACCTATCCTTGTGGTTTCACAAAAGTTTAATTGTTGTTACAACTTCTGGTTAACCTCGTAGTATAAAGTACTCTTCCAACCCTAACATCACTTCATTTTCAACACCAATTCATCTGAAAACTCATAAACATAGTCCGACTTTGTTTGGTTTCCACAAAACTTTATTGCAATTTAAATTGCTCCATTTTTTTAACTAAGATAAAAACATTTTATTATATAGATGATCACTTTGCATATTATTGCATTTACATCTCCTCCAAAATCAAAGATTATCTTCTACCCCTATAAATTTTTTAAGTTTTTTAAAGAAAAGAAACCTATTCCAATTCCAATGAAATAACAACTACTAGATTGTTTGTTGTCAAACAATAGAGTCATAACTATTTATACAACTTTAACAAAATTTCAAAAATTGTTTAATAAGGATAAACCATCACTATACCAAGAATAAACCATCACTACACGAAGAATAGAACATGTTGCTTATGAGCAATGGTTTATCTAGATCTCGAAGGGTTGTTTTTTCTTTGTTGAGTTTGAAGCCACCCACTCTATCATGCAATTCCTTCCAGGAGGGTTAATTGATGTTGAGTATTCTCAACATGAAAAACGCATCATCACTAGTTAGTATGGATTTGGCATTAGCTACACCCCCCTTCATTAGTAAAATGTTGGAAGTATCACCACCAATTTAGTTTGTCCATAACGAGCCAATTTAGTTTGTTGTTCACATTCATGTTCTCATTCTTATGCTTGTTTCCATTTTTTTGGACTTTGCATTTTCGTTCCCCATCTTTTCCAATTTTAGCATATACCAATGAACCACAAAGGATTGATTCTATTTCTTTATGTTCAATCTCAATATTTTATTAACTTCATCCCTACACTCTCTAACAATTCCACGAGGTCTCTCCAAAGGATTCAATTATCTTCTTAAAGCTACTCTTGAGTGATTGTAGGTTGTTTTTACCTTAAACCGCTATGGAAGGTTTAAATAGGATCCATGGGTCGCCTTTAAATCATTCCTTACTGAGGGAATGCGAGTGGGAGGATGTATCGAGGCTATAAACAAATGTACAATCCAATTGCTACATTAAAGACAGGAATGATGGCTTGCTTTGGACTCTGATAAGGTCTCCCCTCGTAGAGTTCTTTATCTTTTCACCTCATGCTCCATCAAATTCACATGAATATTTTGTTGTGTACCTAACCTCACCACCTTCACTAGGCTTTAGATTTTAAGCATGTGAACTATTTTATATGGATGGGCATGGTTTGTAATAATCTTATAGTCCTAAGCCTTGGCATTATTATATTTCAATATTTGTAAAGATGGAATATGTAAAAGGGCCTTGCCACATTTTTAGTAACTTAAGCTTTAAGTATGCCTATTTTTAGGATAAATAGTATCCCCTCCCTCTCTTTTATAACCTTTGGCATTTTTTACCAATACAAGCTACATGTGCCCCCACATTGTCTCTGCCTTTAGATTTTTATTTTATGCTATTCTTAGCTTTCCATTTTGCTTATTTATATTTTTTCAATAGTAGTGCTAATTTGGGGATAAGATCATTGCAAGTTGGTATTAAAGTGTTAGTCAATTTTCACTCTTATTGCAGAACTAGAGCCTAGGGTCTCAAAAACAAACTATCAATAGGAATATCTCAATATGTGACCAATGTGGATCTAGATAATATACTCACAAATTTTGTAGAAGAAATGATGCAACAAATGCAAACTCTAGGCAAAAGGACCATGTAAATGAATCTAGATACCTCACTCCACAACCTTACAATATCCTAGGAGGAAGAGGAGGACATAAACACTTGGGGAATGAGAAATGGCACTCTTATGAGATCACTAACTGCACGAAACTCTCACAAACCCACCTTTAATATGCATGTGAAGATCCCATATTATGATTTGGAAGTGATGTGGAGTGCACACATGGTTAAGCAAGATAAAATTAGCTTTAAAATCTAACACATTTTCAAATAGGAGTATGAAAATGTGACCTTGCAACATCTGGATGGGGAAGCCCATATATGGGGTGAGATGTGGATCTCTAAAACCCCTAGAGGGGTCTCTATCAAGTTTCTAGATGTGTTAACTTATAGAGTAGATCCTAACGGGGCTAAGACCTAGGATATTCATTGATTCACATGTTCCAAAAAGACTTGACAATCAAAGAATATATTGAGAGGTTCCAAATATTAGAATCAAAGCCCAAACTTTGTAGATCTAACGCAAATGATCTACATCTCATATATATGGCCAAAAATTTGGATTGAGGTAAGACTGTTTGAACTTGATTATTTAGACAAAGCCATTACTTTAGCTATAAAAATAAACTCTACTAAGAGAAATGTACTTGGATCTATTAAATGTGGTCAAGCATATGATAAGAGGGTCAAGGAAGAGAGGAATATAGAAATTTCACAAATAAAAAACCTTATCCATTTCCATGTCCATAAACCTAATACCTCAACCTTAAACCTATGTTGTAATTGTTCTCATACCTAGTTTAAGGGACATATCTACAACCCTCAAAAAATTTCTATGGTTGAAGATATATGCCACTATGACTTTGAATTTGAATTTGAATTTGAAGAGGACATGTTTCCCAAACAACTATATAATGACTCTAGGCCACTACAATACCCCAATTATGATATTTGGAAGGTATTGGATCTGATTATGTATAAATTGTAAATGTGGTTATTATGATGGGTATTGATCCATATAAGCTTAAATAAATGACTCTTCGATGTAAATGTTGTAAAATGTATTTTTTATGGATTAGTAATACAAATCTCAAGGCCAAGGGCCAACCGGAAATTGGATAGCCATATAGATGTTGAAACATGCAAGCTAAATTTGATGTTTTGTCAAAAGGTAATGTTGGAATATAATGTAAAATGGTTCAAGATGGTCGTTGGGAGCACAAGGGAGCTATGATTCTACAAGAGGGGAAGGTGAAATAGGGCTCCATGGGAAATATATCATTTATTGCCAAGTGTCAACTCAAGGACACCCATATTTTTCATCATGTTCCACAAATGAAATATTAGAATGCATTTTAATGTTGTTTAGAGGCTTGATGTGGTTTTGTACATAGTGTCATAATGATAATAACTATAATATAATTTATGGGTCACTTATACATGTAATTAGGTCTCACTAGACTTTTGTAACATTGCACATAAAGATAGTTTTGGAGTTAATATTTGGTGGTGACATGTCTCTCAGGTAATGGTAACCTATACTCCTAGCTCATTATTTTACACCACTTTTCCCTTATATCTTGATGAGCTCATTTCTTATCTCATCGTACACCTTTATGGATTTGTCAATGTCCACCCTTGGTTGTGCCTTATGATCAATGCACTAGGTTTCTACTAGTTACTACATTGCACATAGAGACAGTTTTGGAGTTAATATTTGGTGGTGACCTATCTCTCAGGTAATGGTAACCTATACTCCTAGGTCATTATTTTCCACCACTTATCCATTATCTCTTGATGAGCTCATTTCTTATCTCATCATCCACCTTTATGGATTGGTCGATATCCACCCTTGATTGTGCGCTATGATCAATGATCTAGGTTTCTCCTAGTTACTATAAATTTAGGCCTCCTTGGTCTTAATATTAAGGTGAAAGGTGGCATATGGTTTTGATTATTAGATTGGACCCTATGGATCCTTAGGCTAGATCATACATGTAGTATTATGAGTGTATGGATTCCATTTGAATTCCATAATTGAGAGAACTCTTGGAGGATGTTGCAATGAGTTTTTCTTTTGATGAATGTAGGAGCTATTTAGAATGGATGTTTTCCCACCTTGGGGTTTCACAACTACACATCTTGTCTTCATGTCTCTAATTTCAAATTTCTTGCTTTGCTTATGATGATAATGTTATTTGTGAGACTTATGGTTGTTTATATCCTTAATGTTCATGCTTAACCTATTCTATTGCATATTAATGTTTATCTAATTCTTTATCATGATGTTAGAGCTAATATGCTAGTTCTTTGATATAATATTCATTGTTCTTATTGTAATATTTGTGTTGAGATTTGGTTATCTATTGTATATGGAGCTACCATCATCAAGGTGGATACTAGTGGCCACCCACCTATTCCACTAATTCATAATGGTTCCACATATTGGTAGTTTTTCTATAGTTTTTCAGGTCCCAAACTTTCAAGATCGTTTTGAGGCCCTAAATGATGTTTTTTTGGCACGACAATGCCCTATAGATAGTCAAAATCATGTATTGGGGCATTTGAAATAAGTACTTCTCGGATAAACCTTTTTGAAAAACTACTAAGTGTCCCAAACTAAGATTGTATGCAAAAGTAACACCCTCGAGAAATTGGTGTATCAATTGACCACATCGGGGCCCACAAGCCTTTTGGTGTTTCATCTTCTGGGGTTAGGGTTTTGAATGTTTAGGGTTTTCTCATTGATGCTTTATGTTAAAAGTACCTTTTTGGCCTCTTTGTAATTATATTATTGTGAATGAGAATAGATGACACGTCTCTCTCTTCATGGATAAGCTACCACCACTCTAGCTAACTTGTGTCCTTTGCATTTTATAGTCTTTTGTATTCAAAACAATCATTAGTAGAATTTGAGTTTTATTGTATTACTATGTTTCTTGAAATATCTCTGTGTTCAATTTTTGTATTTCCACCTTCATGTTGCTCTCAATATAATCCATATCAGTGGTACCATAGCAGTTTGTTCCTTGTCGTTTCTCATTGCATGTCCTCGAAGAGGTCAGGGTATCGAGAGTTGGGTCTCAAGAAGCTAGTTTCTCTTGAGGAAAAGCACTCTCATTATCCCAAGAAACCTCCCATGGTGGAAGAAAAGAAAGATTACATAGAAGGAGATCATATGAAATTGTTTCTCGAGGAATCCTTCGAGTGACAGAGGAACGATATGATGGATAATTTTTCCTAGATCCTTTGACGGTTTCCAACAACAAATGAGTCACCTTCAACCAACAGTCACTTCGGGGGTGAGACGCCATTTAAGGTACACGTTAACTTTGATATTCCTTTATTTTATGGATATATAGACGTTGATGCTTTAGAAAAATGGTTAAGTCTGCTAGAGGGTTATTTCTCTATCCAAAGTTTTTCCAATAATGAAAAAATCACCTTTGTGCTCCTTAAATCCCTTCCCCATTTCATATATTGGTGGGAAACTTATTGTGAGCAACATGCCAGAGATGAATCTGCAATTTTTGGGCCAGAATCCACTTGGGAAGCTTTTGTTGATGCCCTCAAGGAGAAATACTACCCTGTTGGAAACTATGATGACCAATACATGAGATGGACAACTCTGCATCAAGAGAGAGAACAAATAGTGCCAGAGTACACCAACATATTCCATACTTTGTGAAAAAATATGGGTATTAAAGACTCCAAGAGACACCTGGTTCTAAAGTACCATAGTGGCCTACATAGGTACATCCAAACAAATATGGAGTTCTTGGACATCTCTTCACTGGGAGCCGCTTATGATATGATGTCAAGATCTAGAAAATTTTCAAGTAAAAGAATACGCAATATTTCAGTTATGCTAACCCATCGCAGTAGAAGAACAATAAAGGTGGCATTAACTCCTAGAGCAATGGACAGAGCATGGATGGCCAGCCCCAGGACAACTAGTCTGTTGACAGGGAATAATTTTCCTTGCAACAGTAAGGGGTTCTCCCTAATGAACAATCCCAATTAGACTATGCATTGTTTGGTTTAGGAGACCCATCAGGAATTTGGCCCGACTGCCATTGTTGGTTATGAGGGTGAATTTGGATGGTTATGCAATGAAAATATGTATATGAATACTATGTATGAAAACAAATCTAATCCACTGTTAATCTACCATATCCTATCCTAGCTAAGAGAAAAAACTAAAGTAACCAAAGTGAGATGTATTGAAACTAAAATATGCCAAAAACCTCATCCAAATAGCTAAAATAAAGGTGCAAAGTTAGAAACACATATATACATGCATATAACCAGAAAAATCCAAAGTATATTTCTTCATACACAACAACTCATGAGCTCAGGACTTGTAAATATTAGAAAGAACAACAATATTGTAGAATAACATTGAATGCATCATATTAGTCTACAAGAAAACATTGTCCTTATAGTCCATTTGATTATTATACATTCCACTTGAAATAGTTCACAACAAAACAACCACACACACAAGTTATCCTCTCTTTCAAAAACTGGTCCTAAGGGCTTGTCAATATTCATTAACACAATATATTTCCTTGAATTAGTTCTTGGGTTTATACAATGCTTGAAGATCCCTTTCAAAGTGAGTCTCTTCTTCTATTTATACTATGATTCCTAGCTATTTTGTGACTCTTTGTATTCCCCTAAAGAAACTGTTACAAAAATATTCATCTCCCCTCTTCTCGATGACATGTGTACAAAGAAAAGACAAAATTGGGAGTAAGTCAGAAAAGAAAAAATAGGGTACAGGTAAAAACTATTTCGAATTTTCTATTTTGTCCTTTTACATATTCTTGTCCTGGAGGTATGCTACCCATATTTCTAGTTGATCATGCAAAGAAACAAGTCTACGATATGAAATCTCTTCTATGGTAGTCGTGTGCATCGCCATGTTGTCTTCGAGGGTCTGCATATCTCCCGATAATATGGTAATGAACGCTTGAACCATATTATGGACCTATGTCGACTGAATAATGTTTTTTTCTATTAGGTTCGTCGTTACTGTGGTGGTTTCCTCTGTGATTCCTCATCTACGACTTGTGTTGTAATGCACCTTGTCGACTAGTTCTTCCATTATAATTTTTTTTCCTAACTCCTCTAGTTGGGGAAATTGGCATAACTTGAGTAATTATTGTATCACTTTGTGTATGTGCGAGCAGATACCCATTGAGCTAGTAGTTTCTATGTCTTCCTTTTGTGTTGCTTGTTGGAAATGGTCTAGTTCGTAGGTGTTGATTTTCCTTTCCCTGGCCAAGGGACGATAAAGTTCAGTTGGTTCATCTAGGTTTTCTACGATCCATGTATCAATATTGTTCATCCCTTCCCGAATAATGTTTAATTGTGTGAGCTTGGTTTGCACTATGCTATGTTGGTCAATGATGATAACATCTAATTTCTGGAACATGTGCAGGTGAGCATACATGTCGTTTAAGGCCTCCTCTAGTTCAGTTATGATATTTTCCATGCTATTTTTGAAGCTCTCAAGGATGCCTTCATCCACTTTTACTTGTTGAATCTTTTCCTCAAGCTCTCTAATCCTTGCTTCTTTCCCTATATTATGTTGGCATAAATTTCATAAATTATCTTATGTGGCATTCCAAAAAGTGGATCCAGCTGAGGCTATGTCTAATGGATCTTTGTTGACATGTTCTATCACAGGGATTTGTGTAATGACTAAGATCGGGTTCCCTCCTATCATCGATACTTTCTCCTCTTGCTCTTGCATGATTTTTCATGATACTTTGTCATATACGAACTTCTTCATGTTCGATACCTCATTTGGCTTGAATGGAGTACAAAGCCCCAAACTTGATCTGTTGAATTATGTATGTTTGTTGGCACCGATTGTTGATATCTCATGGATATTGGTGTCCATTCATATTTTCTCACTGTGATGGCTTCCTTGTATTTTGTTTTCTCTGTCCTTCCTTTGTTGCTTTGTATGTTGCTTCCTTTGTTGCTTTATGTGTTTCTTTTTTTGATGTTGTGTCTACTGCATCTTTTTCTATTGTTTCCTTTTTCTCAACGTCCTTATGGGAAGCTTCCTTTTTTGTGGCCTCTACTTTATCTTTGTCTTTGTATTATTCAAAAAATTTCCTCTTTTTCTCAGATGCATCGTTCTTTTTCTTGTGAACCTTCTCTTTATTCCTCCTCTTTTTATCCTCTTGTGTCTCTTCTTCCTCTATTGTTATTGATTGTGCAGAAGTGGAAGCGGGGGATGCCCTTTCTGCTACCTCTTCATGTACTTTATTTTTGGTTTCTTCTCGTGCTCTATTATCATCTACAATCCTCCCTAAGGGATTTCCTCATCTCTTGAAGGTGACCTCATCATAAGTTCTTTCACTATGATGTACCTCCTCCTCCTCCTAGACTTCCATCGTGTATTCTCAAGGAAATCCTACCTTATTGAAATGTTCTTTTACGACCCCTTTTAGTTCATGTATCATGAACCTCTACTCTCCAAATGGTACACGAGCAAGGTGTTTACTTCTTCCTATGCTTTCTTGGTGTTCAAAAATGAGTAGACACCAATGTACAGTGAGAGAGGTGTCCATATTTACTTCTTGCATCAGTATAGCATTCCTACTACTCCATGGATCATTGTTTCATATGCCACCTCCTAGAGTAATAGATTGTATGGAACAAATCGATGGAGGAGATGGGGGGATCTCGTGACACTGTACACCCTAATGTAATTATTGTGCTCCATCACGTACCAATCCATTATCCTTTTTCTGATAGTTATCACCTTGCCAGTCATACATGGGGTCGACGTGAAAAATATGAACTCGTAAAGAGGAGCCAAAAAGTTCTTGCAGATATTCTGGTATTCCATCCTATACTTGTGATCCCAAAGCACTTTGCAATATATATGAATGGATTCATCTGACAGTTTCCATTTCCACCCCATATTTGGGTTTTGGTGGGATATGCATGTGATGTACACAAGGTATCAAGACATTTGGAAACTCAGGAAATTTCCTGACTGATATTTTACAATTGCAGTGATGGCTTCTGTCATATTGGCCAATAATATGTCATCCCAGTTAAATGATAATCCTTCGTTTGCGTAGTAATAAATCAGTGGCATGTATGACAGGGAGAACTAGGAGCCATATTACTCCCTGTATAGTCTGCATAGCATGGCTACCATGTACTAATAAGGTCTCCTTAGTGTAGTCATAGGGTACCCTTCCCTAGGTTTGAGTTTGAATTGCTTGTTTGGCGTGTACCACATAGGGCATAGTTCCTTGGTTATGTGTTCAAACTCAGCGAAAAGTTTGTTGTCCAGCTTCTTAGTCTCCTTCTCAAGACGATAACATTTTTCTAAGTATTCGAGCTTAAACGATGCTATGGGATCCCTTCTAGAGTTACAGACATATTTTTTCCCAAAATATATGTGCTTTAGTATCCAAGAGTTGGCGTCAGTGCAAGGGAACAGAACAACATAGAATGCTACTCTGAATATTCCAGACCTTCTAATGTTCTTAAAGATATTCAGTTCATCCTGGTATTCAACATAAGTGGAGAAGTTATTTTTTTTTAACATCTAATACACATCACCCCATCTAAGTGCATATATTTCCTTGCCTAGGATTCAAGAAGTGTTGTCATACATATCCTCAAAAATGTTTGGTTCATCTTCAATTTGTCGGCCACTACCCAATGCCTCGATGGAAAATTCCTTGTTGATCATTTTATTTCTTGGAGACATGTTTGAACCTGCATAGTAGAAATGTGATTAGTGTAAAGAAACATATAACTAATCTAAAAAAATAATATGTCTAAGTATCTTCAAATACCTGAGGATTCACTTGAGCTGATGCTAGGTGGAAGATCGTCATCCAATGATGAAAGTATAATAACATGCATGTTGAGTGCTTAGGTGAGAGATAGAAAGGAAGCTCGTTTAAAAGAGGTTCAAAAGGTCAAAATCGGAGCAGTTCTTATGAAATGTTCTGATGATTATCAAAGGGGTTGATGTCATCTTCTCCAATGAATTGTCATGTAAGTTGGAGGAGTTGATGAAAAGAGCTCCGATGAAAATCGGAGAAGTTGGTGACAAAAGCTTCAATAATAATCTGAATAGTTTGCGAATTTTTTTCGATAACATCGGGAAAGATCATGGGGAAACCTCTGAAATAGACTATATGGCTTGAGCGAAGTTGATCTTGCAAGTGAGAAGATCTTTGAAAGAACTAGATAGGGGTGTCTGGACAATTGGGTGCTTGAGTGAACTTGTGCCTTTGGTAGCTTGGAAAAAGAGTCACTATGTTTCTCTCTCTTGTGAATAAAGGTAAAGGTGCGAGGTAGGGGGGAACTCTTTTTATAGCTTTCAGGGTGCAATAATTGTGTGATGTGACACCCAGGATAAACCAACGAAATTATTGTAAATTCATCCGATGTACATCAAAGAACTTCGTGGGAATTCCTCCGATGTATATTGGATATATTTGCATGAGAGGCATCGATACTCATCAGAGGAAAAGGAAAAAAGTCCTTTAGTGAAATCGAAGGCGTTGACACTAACTCCTCCAATGAATCAGAAAAGTTGAAATGAATTCATGTGATAGAAAATACTTCTCAGAGGGGAAATAAAATAATTGATCAGCGCTTATCGACATGGTTGGAGGGAACTCCTTCGATGTACATTAGAGGAGTTTACATCAACTTTCCCAAAAAAAAAAAATTAACTAAAAAAAAATTCAAGTACTTTAATTTGAAAGATACAAACTTGGCTTAGAAGTGAATCTTGGAGAGCATTTTTAGAGAAACAGGAAGAATCCATTAAGAAGATAAAAATTGAAGAGATTTCAAAGTGAAAAAATAAAGGGGCTCAATTTTCTTGGAGGGGTATTGCAAGTAGATTACAAGAAAATGGAGGGTTGTAGTGCATGACACAACACAATCCAATCCACAAACAAATAAGGGTAAGTGAATTCAAATAACAACATTGGAAAGTGGTGTGATTTCCACAAAATCCCTTCGCACAACACTGATGAATGTCGCTCCAAACAGTCATTATTAGCTAAGCGAAAGCCTCAGATGGAGATGCCAACTCAGACTCTGATTCATAACTAGATAAGGGAAGACAGATCATTGACGTAGAACCCAATATCACCATTGCTACCACAAAGGTCCAACTAGAGGAACCAAAGGATCTTGAAGAAGGGAAGAATTTCTTCCACTCATAGATGCGGGTGAACGAGACCCCACTCCATTTTATTGTTGATAACAATAGCCATAAGAACCTAATATCAGTAGAGATCATCAAGAGGTTGAACCTAAAAATGACGTTGCACCCTCAATCATACACCATCGGTGGGCTCATCTAGGGACAAGACATCTGCATCATCCAACAATGCCTCCTACACTATGACATCAAACCCTTCAAAGATGAGGTATTGTGTGATGTTTCCCCACCTGAATTTTGTGATGTTATTTTAGGAAAACCATATATGTGGAAGCATCATGTTGTTTATGAATCTAGGCCCCATAGTGTAATTATTACTTTAGGAGGTCAACTCTATAGTGTACCAAAGGAAGTCCCAACTACTGTAGTCTCTTTGATCTTCATGAAGTAGTGAAAATATTTGGTCTCTCAGACCATGAGATTTTTTCTCTTTATGGTTCGATCGAAAGGTGAACAAAAGATCACTGCAATTGCCAAAATTTTTGTATGAGGTCTCTCTATGTGACACACCCAATCCATACGAGTAGGGATATTAGGATTTCCACTTATATTAACTATCTCAAATCCTCTCTTTTCTTTCTATGTTGTATTCTGCTCATCGAGAGCTTCCTAATGGTGGGGATTTCGCTCAAAGTTGAGCTCTAGATCAAAGGTTATGGCCTTCCCAAGGTTCTTGCAGTTTCTCTTTTCTTTTACCACTATACCACTAACATGTGGCGACCACGTGACACCTAGACACGCTTTCCATCTGATATGACGAGAACATTGCACCTATGTCGCACTTGTAAATCCTGCCACAAGGAGGTTCTGGTCCACGCAGGGTTATCGTTTCTATCACTCAGAATCTCTGCCATTACCCTCATCACTCACCTCCGATGGATACGGTATCAAAGGATATTCCCTTTCGATGTCATTTGTTCAAAGCTAGAACGACTTGAGCAGTTTCACTGCTTTGAAATCAAGGTATTGAGGAATATACTCTCTCCTTGATGGACATACATAGACACAAGTCACAATCTCCCTATAGACGGTTGAGATCTATTCAAGGCCTAAGATTCTACAGCCTAGTTGACCACACTAGACTCATCCAATGATGGGTGAGTGACACTCGTCGCCCTAAATCCATTATGGTTGCCCCACTAGCGTGCCACATTGGCCATGTCATTATGACTGCATTCTTTTGACTTATACAGGACTCTTGACAGATCGATGGCTATTGAGCCATCTCTCCATGCCCCAACTTATGGTCGATATCTTCTTCCTATCAGACTCACACTCTTAAACCATCGAAATATTACTCTGAATCCTTCGAAGTCATACTCTGAAAATAGTCAACATTGGACCAGCTCGACTCTAACTCAATATAGTCACCTAATCAACTATTGACACGTGTCTTCACACCGACGCTCTCCGTTAGCTCCCACCCTTATGAATTACTATGTTGGATCCATAATGATCAATAGTTGGGGATTCATCCCTCCCACTTCCATATATATGGTTCACATTGACTTGTCTTCAGGGTCTTTTCTTCAAAGTTATTCTCACAACACATGATATTTCCTTCCGGAGGCCTCCCTATGAAAGGTTTGTTTCAGAGTCTCTCATTCAGAGTCCTTCCCATGAATTTCGATGGATCTCTTCGACATGTTGACTCTGAATCATCCACTGATCAACGATCATGATCTCTTCATATCAACAATTGTGGTTCTTCATTGACCAACACAAGGTCAACAAAATCATAATTGTCCGCTCTAAGGACTTAGCCATTTTTCTAGTTCTGCAAGACTTCGATTTATGACTTTCAAGAAATCAAGATGATTTTGTAGCCTTTACAAACTGTCAAACTTAATATTAAAGTATTGGATTATTTGTAGGCTCTACAAACTGGAAACATATAGAGTATTCGAGCAGTTAGCAGTTTGCATCTATTCATTTTTACGATTTAACCAAGCAATAGTATACATTGCAACATAGCTCATCTTACAACATTCCAAATCATAGTTTAAGTATACAAACAATCTCTTAGTTTTAGACATTCATATGTGTTATCATACAATTTTTCTATTCCTAAGCATTCACATAATTCATTCACAGTTAGTTTCAGTACATATGAACACTTATCTGATAAGGAAATGATCCAATCCAACTAACTAAGAGAGGACACCATTCCTCCCAACCTTAGGCCTTGTTGTAGACTCACTTCCTAGAACAAGACACCCTCATTCCAAGCCATGATACCACCAAGGAAATTGACTCAGTAGGGTTCCAAGTCTGCAATGATCCAAGAAGGTTACTCTCCTTCTTCCTCTAACACAACAGAAGTCTCCACCTCCCACTGAGATTTGGGTTTCTATAGGTTTATCAGGTGGTATCTCAACTGGATTTTCTCTGCTCAAGGAAGTCCCTTCATTGCTTAACAGTCCCTCAATGACCTCCAATTACCACTATCAGTTTCTTTCCAGTAAGTACCAAGTTACAACCCACTATTGCTCCACTTCGTGAATTTGGGTCATCTCTGTTTAGGGTGATCATGAACAACTCAGACAAGCTTCCTATTTTCTTCCAGAAATATATTATTTTATTTCTTAATTAAAACATCTGTGCTTATGCACTATGTTGTTCATCTCTGATCCTTTTTCTCTTCTTAGTCTTTTATTTCCCTCTTCAATCCCTGGGTGTCGTCTCCATTTTGTAGGCTATCTCTTTCTCTTCCTTACTCTCCTCTACATGTCTGTGTTTTTCAATATCCTCTCATATTGCATACATTGCATTTTTCCTTCCCCGATCATCTTCTCCATCCCCTCAAAATCTATGTTGCGTCCTGCAGACGTAACCTATAGTCTGCCCTTTACAATTTGAAGGGGCAATTTTTGGTACATTCCCCGTCAATTATTCAATTGGCCATTCTTTCTCTGTATGGGCCAACTGCCACAATCATTACTACTCAACCACCTCTATGACCTTGTCTTTAATGATCACATGGTCTCCTCTATTAGTCCGGTGTGTTGGTAGGTGAAGTCATCATGTTTTTAAGCATATATTAGCTTGTTGTGCAAGATTCCTATTTTCTTCACTGATGCATCTCATCTCCATTTCACTCAACCATCCCATCAATCATCTACCTCATCAATTTCCTCTAGTGTATCATGGATATTACTTATTAAGGTTGTTCCCTCTCAGTCAACAGTTTGGTGTTTATATTAAATCAAAACACAATCACATGCCTCATATTGTTAACATTTGAAGTTTCTGCATAATTACAGTCTTCGGAGAAAATAGGGTGTTACACTCTACACAGTAGAAGAATATGGAAAATATCACAAAAGAACACAAATACATATTTGCCTCACCTATCGGGGTTCCCTTGCACTGTTAGGTAAAGCACTCAATTGATTTTATACTTGGTGCTCCTCTGCCTAATGGCCTTGTATATAAGAATTGTATTATAGAGAATGAAGAATCAAACAACAGATCCAAGTCCTAATTTTGAAGGGCCAAATTAGACCAAGCTCCTCACCTTGTGGGAGCCCAATTGTTTTGGTACATAAGGATAGGACAAGACAACTTTGTATTGGTTAAAAATCCCTAAACAAGATCATAGTTAAGAATCAATACCCAATCCCCCAAATTGATGATATTCTAGATCAACTTAAGGGCACCAAATGTTTTAGTAAGATTGATATGAAGACATGCTACCACCAAGTGTCATTTGAGAAAACTAATGTATGGAAGACAACCTTTAATTCTAAGTAAGGTCTCTTCAAAATTTTGGTCATGCATTTCATCTTGACTAATGCCCCAACCACATTCATGCGGTTGATGGATGATATATTGTGGCCATTTACAAACTCCTTTGTGGTTGTATATATGGATGACATCCTCATATTTAGAAAAACCTAGGAAGAACATTTGAAGCACGTTCATCGAGCCTTGGGCACCCTATGACAACACAAGTTATATGCCAATTTGGAGAAGTGTTCCTTCAGCATGCAAAGAATTCAATATTTGGGATACATCATGGATGAGCAAGGTGTTCAAGTGGATCCATACAAGGTCCAAGTCATCTGTGATTGGCTAGCCCTGAAGACATTGATCGAGCTCCTTAGCTTCTTGGGCCTCGCCATCTTCTACCGCATGTTCATGTTGGAGTTATCTCATATCGCTTGTGCCCTAAGACATGTGACCAAGGTTGGAGCCAAGGCCAAATTTGTTTGGGACGTGTCACAATATAAATCATTTGAGGATTTGAAATTCTAGCTCTACTAGCATCAATCCTTATTCATGATTCCTATTATGCTATCAATACAATCCTCACTCAACATGTGAATTCAGTGGTATGTCATAGTGAAACATTATCTAACATTGTTACAAGATACCCCACTTAAGAAAAATATATGTACTCCATTGTGCAGGCATGTGGACAATGGAAGAATTACATTATGGGAAAGGAAATGATCATCCACATTGATCAGAAGTATCTGCAATTCATGCACACACAATGGAAGTTACAAAATGATATCCATTAGAAATGGTCCACAAACTCACAACAATTCCACTTGAACATCAAGTAAAATAAGGGCATCACTAACCATGTTGTAGAATGCCTCAGTCAACCCTCGGTTGTGGTGCTAACCATGGTTCTTAACTATTGTGGGAATGAGACCTTTGGGTGGACACAATTATATAATAGTGACTCTGATTTTACCACTACCTATCAAACATTGAGTGCAAGAAAAATAATTCCATACTTTCATCTCTGGGATGGACTACTATTCCATCTTAGCCATCTATGTTTCCCTTCAAGCGAGTGTGCAAAGTTTATTTTGGAAGCTCATTACAGTTGGAAGGCAGGACACTTTGGCGTGGAAAAAAGTGGTAGTATTGCAAAAAATAATTTATTGGTCGAAGATTCAACAAGATGTCAAAAAGTATATCAAATCCTGCACTGCTTTCACCATTTTCAAACCCACCATTAAGAAACAAGGGATATACATCCATATTCCTATTCCTGATATTCCTTGGGAGTCCATCTCCATGGACTACATGTCCGATCTACCCTCAACCAAGCATGGTAATGACTGTGTCTTTGTAGTCATTGATTGATTCTCTAAGGTGGCAATTTCGACACCCTGCAAAAAGAGTATCACAGTCGAGGCCACCACTAAGCTCTTCTTTGAATGTGTTTGGGTTCATTTTGGGCTCCCATGGACTATTATTTCAGATCAATATAGTTGGTTCATGAGTACTTTCTATTCCATCCTATGATCGACGATGGACACCAATTGACCAAATCAACTTCCTTCCACCCACAAACTGATGGAAAAACAAATGTAGTAAACAGGATGATTGTTTATATCATGAGAATGTAAAATTCCAAACATCCATGCACATGGGATGAGAGTCTTCCTTATGTTCAACATAGATACAACAAAGCCCTCCATAACTCTATTGGCCACAACCCTTTTCAGGTGAGCTTGGGTTTCCAACCATTGGTCCCCATTGACATAGCTCTACCCATTGAATTTGCATAGGAAGAGTGCTCCCATGCTCAACCCAAGGTTGATCGAGAAACCAAATTTGTTGAATGAATCCAACACATCCAACAACAATTTCATGATATTTTTCAAAAATAAAACTCCAAGTACAAGCAACGCCACGATCAACATTAGGTACCACACAAGTTTCAGGTGGGAGATAAGGTATTGTTTCATTTGTAGAAAGAGAACCTCATAGGACCCCATTGGAAGCTACACCCACTCTATTATGGGCCTTACACAATAACCAAGGTTTTGCGTGAGGATTCTTTTGAATCAAGTACCCCCCCTTTCCTTGGCATGCACCCTGTATTTAATGTGGAAATACTTCGACCATCTTTCCAACCTCTCCTGGACACTTTAGATGTGGTCAAGCACTTGGCCGCTACATAAATCAATATTTATTGCATTGAGTATGAGACAGTTGATCGGATCATGGAAACCAAGACAAATGATACTCACCAAGAGAACATCCAACTCTATTGAATCGTCAAAGCATGGAAACTTCTTCACCGGGGAAAGTGGCTCACCAGGAGTCAGATTCAAAAAGTGTTTCCCCATCTGATGGAGGAACTTAACACAATGGGGACCATTGCTTCCTATTGGGGGGACCGATACAGGTGGATACTAGTGGCCATCCATATATTCCACTAATTCATAATGGTTCCACATCTTGGCATTATTTCTATAGTTTTTCGGGTCCTAAAATTTCGGGATTGTCTTGAGGCCCTAAATGACATTGTTTTGGAATGACAAAACCCAATAGATAGCCAAAGGCATGTATTGGGTAGTTTGGAATATGTAATTCTCGGCCAGACCTTTTCGATAGGATTCTGAATGCCCCAAACGGATATCATATGAAAAAGTAACACCCTCGAGAAGTTGACGTATCAACTAACCACATCAGGGCTCACAAACCTTTTGGAATTTCATCTTTTGGGTTAGGGTTTTGAATGTTTATGGTTTTCTCATTGATGATTTATATTAAAAGGCCCTTTTCGATATCTTTGTAATCAACTTCTTGCAAATGAGAATAGCCAACACATCTCTCTCTTTAAGGCTAAGCTATCACCATTCTAACTATCTTGAGTGCTTTGCATTTTACAATGTTTTGTATTCCAAACAATCATTAATAGAATCTAAGTTTTATTGTATTACTGTGTTTCTTGCAATATATCTATGTGTTTACTTATTGTATCTCTTCCTTCATGTCGTTCTCAATATAATTTTTATCATACCATATCTCATAATACTTAGCAAATCTCTTTGAATATTGGTTTAGCTCATTTTATGCATATTGCAAGATTAATCTTCCTCTTACTATTGCTTCCTTACCTTGATTTGGTTGTAGGAAAAATTTTAAGCCACATATACATGATTAGAATTCATATCCTTACCCTCGTTCAATATATGCACAAATTTAGTGTTTTATCTCTCTATATCTATTTCTTTTCATAGATCTAGCTTGTAGATATGAAATGCATGGTTTTGTTTTTGCAAAATCTGATCATTTTTAGGGAAAAAATAATGGTTACATTATGTTTGCAGAAATCGATTTAGTTACTCTAAATTAAGGCCAAATATACATGATTATAATTTTAATATTATGGTAGTTGCGGGAGGTATTTACCCCCATGTGTGAACCTGACGAGAATAGAAGACTCCGGAAAGCAAGAGAAACCCTAATGAGTTGGTTAATAACCCTAGAAGCCTTGTCGGCTCAAGAAGAAAAAATATATTAGGCTATTAGCCTCCAAGAGAAGAAGTCCTCTAGAATTAATAATAATATACTAAACAGACACATACCCATAAGGAGAAGTCGGCCCCAACAAACTCGCAGGATTACTATAAATACAGGGCGTCAGTTCTCATTTGACAGCATCTCAGGACTGCAGTTTTCCCAGTTGGTGTGCACTGTAGTTGCAGTTGGTGCGCAGGTTTGGAGGAGGGTTGCAGGTGCAGCAACAACTAGTTTTAGTATTGTCTTGGATATATCTTGGCTAGGGTTTGGAACATCTGATCAGTCTTTTGTGATGTGCTATCCTTGGGGATTGATGCGCTACTCTTTGTTTGTCTATCTAGCATAGGGTTTGCTTCCAGAGGAATTATTAGTCAAGGTTAAGGTGCTCGGAGGGAGGCTTTGGCCTGTGGTTGGGTGATGAGGGTATCGTCAATGGTAAAACGAGCACACCATCTTCTATATTCTAACAGGTTATGGGCCCACACCCCTTCAGTCAGCCTAAAATGCTGGAAGGTAACACAACTGCTAGACATTGAGCTCGTTGAGGAACTGTTGCTAGGGTTACTAGCAGGAGCAGCTTCCAAAAGCACTGCAGCTAGGGTTACCAGCAGAAGTAGTTGCAGAAACCCTAAACCTCTTGTCGAGGCACCTTTAGTGACGAGATTGACCTAATCTCTGGATAGATCAGTGTGCCCTAGCCCAACACATATCCTAGTACTCTCAGAAGGCCAAGACGTGAAGTTTGGATTTTCGGTCAAATCTAGGGTTTGACCAAGTCAAGCAAGCCATGATGAACTCTATGAAGTATGAGAACAAGTTAGATGGAGCTTCTAA